>BMAO01039365.1:0-180876 GCA_019973975.1 Trichonephila clavata | reverse complement strand
TTTTTATTAAATTAAATTAAATGTATTTTTTATAAGTAATGTACAGTTTCATGCTCAAACAAAGACCAGTCGAGAATTAATCCTTTATTATTTCAATTGCTGAATTATTTTTTTAAGTTTTAAACAAATTGTAAAAACATTTTATTCACATTGATTTTTTACCAGACAATATTGGTGATTAAATATTTAATTATTAATAATTCTAAGTGAAATACGTTATTTAATAGTTTTATTTCTACTTGATATTAAAGATTTTGATTGAAAATCCCTGACTGTCTCTTAAAATTAATGAAAAAGTTTTAAAAATATATTTAGTGTACACGTCAATTAAAAATTAATCGAAATGAATATATTACGGATTCTTTTGCTACTTGCAGAATGTATACAGTCTAATGCAGATTATAAATTGCAAAATGAATATAAAACTTGAAGAAAAATATTTTTGGTATTCTTTTCATTTCTCCGACGCAAGCGATAAAGTCGCCAAAAATAATACAACGTACATATATCCTGGTAACTTTTACCGCAACATTTTAAAACAAGTCGTGGTATTTTCTCAGCCGTAAGGTGTATTTCATAATACATCAAAAATAGATTTAAAAAAAAAACCCGATGAGAACTAACCTTTAAAGTTTTTTTTTTGTGTATATTTGTGTTGTGTCTAATAAAGCCTTCTTGGCGAGATTTTCGCAGTGAAAACGGAAAAGTACCTAATTTTTAATTAATTACTTTTAATTATTTTGAGATTGTTACAGTTTCGGAGAATTCGATACTTCTCTTACAAATTATTTCATTTTCAAATTTAAAAGAAAATACCGATTGTCCTTATACTATCATTGGATAAAGAATTATGTAGGGGTTTCTTTTTAATGCTATTGATGAAAATAAATTGATTTTTTTCTAATTCATACATCGACAGGTTATGTTATTTTAGAATGATAATTGAACCAAAGATGATAACTTTTGTTTTAGAATATATATATGTAATGACTTCTTCTAACTCTCTTTAACTTTACCCGTTAAATTATTTCCTAGTTCTTTCGCCAAGACTGTTATAATCTTAATCTAATTCCTCGCGCGCATAATCTTAATCGTAATCTAATTGCTAGCGCGCATAATCTTAATCTTAATCTAATTGTCGCGCGCATTTGCATCCAATCACGACTCCTGTTACAAAAAGAGTCGTACGACCTTCCCGCCAGTGTAAAAACTCGGAGCAGATGGTTACGTTTCCTTCTTCTTCACTCTTGTCATCCTGTAGTGTGCTGCAGCTAGTTTTTGTGTATTGTGTTGTGAGTGTATGTCTTATTTGTCAGTACGTCCATCTAAATGTCTTCCATGCTAAATGTTTAATAAAGAAGAATAACTGTTCGATGAGACTTCTTCCTCATAATAATGAACAGGCATCATCAACCCTCATAAATATAACCTTATACGAAAAAACCAACACCGGCCACGCAGTGAAAAATCCTTTACTAAATTCGTCTCAATTTTTACTAAATCAGTCATCATCCATGATATATATATACTTTGAGTTGTTTATCGTGAAAGATACAGTGAAACGCAAGTCAATATTTTTCTCATACATTGAGTATGGATATATATAACACATATATAAAAAACGACACACTCATCAGTAGATCTCCGGAACTATAGGACCTACAACTTTAAATTTGGCAAGGCAAATCAGCCAAGGGTGGCAAAAGTTTCTTTTTTTTTTCTAAAGAAATGTTTAAGGAAGTATAGACGTGCCATCAAATAATTTTGACATCAAATAATTTTGGAAAAAAATAAAACTAATTATAACTACTCAAAACTCTTTATTCACGACAAAAAAATACATTTTTCATGTATTGTAGTAAATGTTTTAGTTATATGTGAAATTCAAATTATAAAGTAACATTAATGTGACTTCTGTTGTTGCAGATTAGATGGCAATAATTTATAATAGGATTGTAAGTTGTTACTTTTTTAGCAGAATGTATGCTGAGTTGGAGTCATCTGTAAAACGGTTTCTAGGCGTGTTTTTAATGTTATTCGTCTCTGAAAATAATGACTTGTAGGCATAGGTAGATGAAAATATGGGTATAAAAGCGTACATGAGTCAGTTTCTTCTGAATCAGTCTGGGATGGAATTCTATGTTTCCAAACTTTCATTACTGGTATTTTTACTATATATCAATTCCAACTTTTTCCTTGTTTCAAAAATTTTTTGAATCCATATTGAACTACACTGGAAATCAATCAGTTTGTTTTCAAATTCTTCAATTTCCAACCAATCGAAATGAGACAAATTTAGTTTATCTAATGAAATTACATCAGGTATGTAATAAACTTGAACGTTTCGATAACACTTGGCAACAAAAAAAAAAAAAGTCTGTTTCTGTTTTAAATAGCCTATTTTTCCTAATTTTGGGTGAAAAAAAATATAAATGAAATTTATTTATTAGCTCTTGTTTTTAAGATATAACACAGACCATCCATCAATTTATTGGTAAATTTGAAGAATAAAATATTACTAACTAATACATACAGAACAATAAGTCATGTTGCTAGAAACCGTGTTCATAATCAGAAATCGGTAATATTTTTTAGTTTATTTCCTGTGAACATTTTCTTTTGAATTGCCTCTTGCATATCGAAGCCCGAGTATCCCTAGTTATCCCTGTCCAGCAGTAGCTTGCGAGCATTGGTTCATCCAGACGACCCTGATATATACGTTCCATTGCTGTGATATCTTGATGAAACCTTTCAATGTGTTCACATCGCTTACAGTTCCACAATTTTTAGGGAAAAAAATCAAAATGGTAATGTAAAAAATGTATCTTTAGAGACATATTGCATCCTGGGTCATGAAAATTTTGTAGGAGTTTTTTCACCAACTGCTGATAGTTTTCATCCTTTTTGCTCTCTAAAAATCCTTATACCACACTTATCTTTGAGACTTAAATATAGTTGAATTGATTTACCTTGTGAGTTGTAAGACGGAAAACAGTGGATATCACTTGAATCGTGCACTATTGCCTGTTCTTTGTTCTACTGAAGCTCTAGGTTAGACTCAAAACACACCTGAAGAAAAGTGGCGTGGTTACACGTCTTTCGTTGAAAAAAAATCGTTCAAGAGGCAAAAGCTCCATCTATCCACTCAAATGAACATCAAAATGTTATACACAGAAAGTAAAGATGAGTAAAAATGCAGCTATTTATGAATAGCGAGTTCTGATTCTTGAAACAAGAACTAATCTGAAGTTTTTTATGATGATTTTCGCGTTTAGCAGAACAAAATACTTCATAATAAACTATTTTTGAGCCCGAAACAATTTTGATGTTGCCTAGTGTAATTAATTGAACTGAGAACATCTCGCTGAAAATTCCTTGATTGAAGAATCAATTACGGAAGTAAATTCTTCTATAACTTTTTCTTTGTCTGGTTTCTCATGTATATTCAAATCTTCGATATAATTTTTTTCAAGTTCGAGAAGTACTTGTAGTTTCTTGTAATAATATCGTTTATGAAAACATGCAGTTTAGTGTCAAAAGCGTGAATGAGATCCCTCATGAGGGGGAGGATTACTTCATAGTGAAACATTTGGATCGGTGGCATGCTCAATATATAGTGTCACGTGCCATTATTGGCACGCGTGCGACTGGTTCACCATCCCTGACCTAGGGCCTATTGCCACTGAAGACCAACTTTGTAGAACGGCTAATGTATTATTTAATCAGTTAAGGTTCAAAGTCCTCCCTGTGCTATATTAGTTTCGAGAGAGAGATGGTACTAGCTTTGATGTTGTTCCCGTTCCAAATCTCGTTTAAACCGAAGTTCAAAATTACGAGGTCCGTCGCCAGTAATTCTCATTTTTCTTTATAATGCGACGCTAATAAATACACCCTCTCTTGTATATTGTGATCATTTTGCGATATAACGAGATTCGTTGCCAATAGTATGATACAAATGATTTCGGTAACATATTTCCATAGTTGAAATCTGATATAACTATACCTATCCTAGCACTTATATTTAAACTCAACCTACGGGATGATACTAACTATAAAGCCCTTAGGAAATCTGGTTTGAGGCATAAAAATCTAACCAACCCCCAAAATCTCAATAGAAGGGAATGAAAATCAATTCCTATCCAATACACGCGAGGGGTTCAGAGAACTACTCCCCCGTGCTTAAAGTGGGACAACAAATACAATACGTTTTAAAATATTTATTGTAGTTTCCTATAAAAACCAGTCACTCCGTCCTATTGAGTTTTCAATCGAAAGAAGGCGTGTTTAATGATGCCCCCGAAAGCTTACTTGAAGAATATACAGATCCACTTTATCCCAAGATGTCCGGGTAGCCTTTCAACTGATGCAAAATCAATTTCCTAATTCTGGAACCGATTTATCACATGTCCGGATCGCATTCGCATATTTGCGAGTTTTATTCGAACTCCTTCCCTCTCAACCCCCGTCCCGTTCCGCTCGTAGCCTTTGTTGCCTATTCTCTGAGGATGAGGGAAAAATTCGAGAAATCATATCGCATCCGATTTTACAACGATATCGATTGTGACTCGTGGATTATTATGCGAAATCGATAAAGATCAAAACGGAGGTTAAGTGCGGGAGCAAAGAGCCAGAGTGCATTATGGGTTTTCCCCTCCCAATAGGTCTGTATTTGATTGCGGCGTAAAATATCGATTCTGTTCTCACCGATATCTGTGTTTGTAAAATATCGATAGATTGGGTTGAGCTGTAAACAGAGTGATACAAATGGTCGACCCAATTTTTTTTTACCCCAGTGAGTATCGGCTCTTTTTCGATTTCATTTTTTTTCTTCTCTTATTCATAGAAGTGTAAGTTCCTTTGTGTAAGCTATGATTTTAATTCGTGCTTTTGATGTCTTGAAGAAATCGGCATTTTTTCCCTTCAACTATGCACTTTCTTCAGTGTTAGTCAGACACTCTAGTTCATGTTTCTTTAAGATTTGTGATTACATTATATTCCTAAGGAAAATTTAACTCAATTGTGAGCTTCATTATCGAGATTAATTTAAATATTTTCTTGAAATGTTGTATAAACATTCATTCTCATCAAATTTTAGTTTGATAGGAACTAAGTGAAGCCAATGTGGCTGAGTGGTAGTGTATCGTGTTCCACGCCACAGATCTGGGTTTCAAATCCCGGACTGGCAAGGTCGACTCAGCCTCTCATCCCTTTAGTGGGTCGATAAAATAAGTACCAAGCTTGATTGGGAACTGAACACTGGGAGTTTCACGTCGAACACACCAACTTGACCGAAACTTCTGCACACACACCCCCATCGCTTAAGATCACGAAAACTGAGATAGGGTATAGTAGGTCTTGGCCCTCATGTGCTGTTGCGCCACTGAGTTCAGGAACTAAGTGACTGATGTAGCCAAGTGGTAATGGTTAAATTTTATGTTCGGCGTGGCATGAATTCAATCCTTAGTGCCGCTGAAGACCCACTTTGTTGAATGTGTACGTTAAATCTATCGAGGTTCAAACTCCTCCGTTGGCATTTATAGATGATAGAAGAGTGGAGTGAAAACTCAGGTGTTGTCCTCGTAACGTGACCGTTGTTTAAAGTTGGGCGGTCCGTTATTAAGTAAATTTATTGTGTACTGCTGTAATAAATGTAGACTAAGATTTTGTTAAATGAGACTGGATGATAGGGTGGTTGTTTTCCCAGGGGATCGGTCTGTATTTTTAAACCCCCTTCGGGTGAGCTCGGTTTCTTTGGACTTTCTGCCAATAGCCCTCGTGTAATGTTAATAAACACTCGCTCTTCACATGGCTTTCGTGCCGGCGTTTTTGATTCGATGGGTTTCAAAACTTAGTACCACTGAAGATACTTAGTGTAAAGGGACTGATGCATGGTAAACCTATCAAGGCTCAACGTCCTTCAAATTAGAGGATGTGGGTGTTAGAATAGGGAAGGAGAGGCAACTCAGATGTCGTCCTCGCCGCTTAACCACACTTAACCATGGTTCAGAATTTCGAGGTCCGTCGCCAATAGTAATTGTTATTTAACAGGGCTACAGACGCTTCCCCAGCTTGGCTTGTAATCTCGAGTGGGCTCGGTTCGAATCCCGAATAAGGCATGGATGCATCTTCGGGAAAAGAAGTCGGACTATCGCCTGAAATGGATTCCCATCTCGAAAGGAAAGAAGCGCACCCCTTCTATTCTGTGCTGGGATTATCGTTTGCATAATAAAAGTCTATATAATCTTCTGTGTTCGTACTGTATGTTTCTGTTCATCTCTCTTTCGTATTTCATATGTATCCCAGGTTGAAACACACGCCAACAGGGCTACAAAAATTAAACTCAATAAATCAAATCAAGTTCTTGGTTCTCTATTTCAGAATTTAAGCTCCTTCTGATTTATTGAATACTTAATTTTTTCACCGTTCATTTGAATTATATTTCCAGTAATACTCAGAACTTTGCGATAGGCGGGACTGAGTGATAACCACGTAAGTCGAATTCGCGTAAGTCGGGGTATAATTTCACACATAAATTATATTTAGGTTGGACTGGAGACGAAAGGAAGGAATAATTTAGAACAAAAAAGTTTAATAAAATCATAAATAACACAAATATAAAATCGCAAGTCGAAGTTATTCTAATGTAGAAGGTTTCATAAAATCTAACAAAGAGTCTGCTGGCTCAATGATTTTTTTTCTCTCTTGAAATATCCTCATAGCATGCTAATATATTTTTTTATTCCATGTTTTGTTGAAAAAATACACTCATCGTTAGAGTGTATATTTTATAAAATTTGTGATCCTTTTCATTAAACTGAGGCCTTCTGTCAAATTCCCAACCGTCATTCGATCTTCTGATTGAACTGGGTCTTCAGACTCAAGTTCTTCAATGTCTTGCTCTCATTCATTTCTATGAGCTCTTAAATTGTCAGCTTATGATTGTATGAATCCAGCAGCTCTTGAACGTCATTACTATCCTCTTCTAAATTTATTTTGAAGTGGCAAGATCGACAACATTTTCAATCAAATTAACAATTTCATCAGATTCTGGCACTTTTCCACCTGAATTTCACTGTGATGAAAGAAGAAAAAAAGACTGACGAGATTTGTGAACATCGTGTAACTCTGAATTCCATAAGTCCACAGGTATCACTGAATATGCAAACAGTTTTATAGGTAAAAATTGTAGATATCTGTTCTGAGGAAAAGTAAATAATCTCGAAATTTAATCCGGATTAATTTCAAAGCTCCTTTAGATGCACAACAGGAAATAAACTTCCTCTATTCTAATCAAAATCCAGTCCTTCACGCAGAGCTTATTTTTAGGCTATTTACCGTCTAATGTGACTTCACCTTGTGTTACGGGTTTACCGAGTCTAAACTACTCGGAAATATGATTAATTGTCAGTTGAAAGGAACCGACGGAAGTGAACTGATATTTTTAGGATCTTAACCCATTTCACTTCAAAGAAAGCGACCAAGAGCCAAAGGTTAAGTTTTAAAAAAAAAGTGTAGTTTTAAATACAATTAGTGCGAATAAAAAAGAAGAAAGGTTTCACTCGGAGAAAATCTGTTTCAAAACAATTCTAAGATAATTAAAAAGGATTACTTATATTTATTTTTAAGTTGTTTGAAATATGGATATATCTTGATTTGAAGATAAATTAAACTAAATTACTTAAAAAAAATATTGATTTTTTTTAAAAAAAAGCTTGAGTTTTCTTGTTTCTATTTTAGCACTAGTTGTTTCTGTTGAAATTTATGAGAAAGACGTAGCGATGTTTAAGCATTTAGTTTTTTGAGCTACTCACTTTTAAATATTTTGTCTTTTTATGCGCTATTTATAGTTGAATTTAAAATCTAAGTTTAAGATTGCTAGGCGTTAATCCGTGATGTGATCACTTATATACAGGGTGTTTCATAAATGATGGAGTAACTTTAAGAGGTGATAGTACACATCAAGACGAGTAATAGTAAATAGGAAACCAAGTGTCCCAAACGTCTCCGAAGGAGAAAGGAGCCATCAAAGTTTAGGTCCTAAATTTCAAATGATGATAAAAAACGGGGAAATGGATCGATTCATTTGCGGTTTTCACTAAAATCATTCTTTAAATTAGTATTTTCATTAAAAAAGTTTTAAAGACAAAGTTAAAAAAATGCTGTTAGAGGGCGCTCTAGACTTTGGAGTACCGAACAACTACCTTTTACCAGTATTTTTTTTATTTTGTTAAATGTTTACAAAAGCTTAGATTTTAACTTGAATTTTGAGCGCAAAATTGAAACCATCGGGAGCGGTTAAGTGGCGCAAATGTAACCGCGTTTAGGGAGGAAAAATTGAAATGCTCGTATGTAATGATCAAAATAAAAAACGATAAAGCAAACTTTAAGAGGCGATAGTACAACATAAAAACAATCAACTTCGATTAGAAAATGCATGATTTGAATTCAAACGCAAACGTGCTAGAGCATCTTCAAATTTTATCCATGCAAGCGTTTTAGCTGCAAGATTCTGGAAGAAGAACATGAAATTGTGATATGGGGAAGAAGAAGAACGCATATGCAAATTGTTATTAAGATAAAAGCCATTGACCCGAGTGTGCAAGTGTAAATCACGGAACAAACGTAACGAAAGATGTTGCCCTTCACTAATCAAGAAAAGGCTGATATGCACTTCATCTACGGAACTGCAAATGGGAATAGTGCAGAGGCGCGACGATTATACGGAAAAAAGTTTCCCAACAGGCGGTTGCCCAATGATAAAACATTTGTGCGCTTGCACAGACAGTTGTGTGAGACAGGATCCTTTTTTGGTGCACGTTCAAATGCAGGCTGTGCGAAGTCTAACAGAACGGTAGCCGTGGAAGAAAAAATTCTGGATATGGTGACTGATCATCCAAATACAAGCACGCGAGCAGTGGCTAGTCAAATTGAAGTATCACCCTCCACGACATGGCGAGTACTAAAGGATGAAAGTATGCATCCTTTTCATGTCCAACGAGTCCAGGAACTGACTGAAAGGGATTTTCCTCGTCGAATGGATTTTGCTCGCTGGTATCTGCAGAAGCACACCCTAAATCCTCGATTTTGGTGCAACTGTGCTTTTTACAGATGAATGTACATTTACACGTGACGGTACATTTAACACCCACAATTCCCACCAATGGGCAGATGTAAATCCACATGCGTCTTCTACACATGCATATCAGCGACGATTTTCCATAAATGTTTGGGCAGGAATAATTGGTGGACCATCTACTTGGACCTTATCTTCTGCCAGAACGCCTGGATGGAAAAAAATATCTTACCTTTCTGCAACAGGTGCTGCCGGAAATGATAACAGATGTTCCCCCTCGTATCCGGCGAGTAATGTGGTTCCAGCAGGATGGAGCACCAGCTCATTTTGCGCCAGAGGTGCGAAATTATCTAAACGCAACCTTTCCAAATCAATGGATTGGGCGAAGTGGTCCTGTCCCTTGGCCAGCGCGATCGCCCGATCTTTCATGCCTGGATTTCTTTTTGTGGGACACTTGAAGAGTCTTATGTATGAGACTCCTATCGAAACTGCAGAAGAACTCGTCGCCAGACTTTCGGCAGCTGCAGGAGAGGTGCGCGATACTCCTGGCGTGTTTCAGAGGGTTCGTGAATCCCTTCTTCGCCGTTGTACCGCATGCATCGCCTCTAATGGTCAGTGTTTCGAACAGATATTGTAATCATTTCTAATTAAACTTTTTTTTATAACGTAAATGTTCTTTGTTTCCTTTTTGTCTCTTAAAACGAAATCTGTTTCAGCGCCCTCTATCACCTTCGGGTTAAAATTACGAGTATGATTTCTTTGATGAATGTTACTTGTTTTGGTGTTGTACTATCGCCTCTTAAAGTTTGCTTTATCGTTTTTTATTTTGATCATTACATACGAGCATTTCAATTTTTCCTCCCTAAACGCGGTTACATTTGCGCCACTTAACCGCTCCCGATGGTTTCAATTTTGCGCTCAAAATTCAAGTTAAAATCTAAGCTTTTGTAAACATTTAACAAAATAAAAAAAATACTGGTAAAAGGTAGTTGTTCGGTACTCCAAAGTCTAGAGCGCCCTCTAACGGCATTTTTTTTAACTTTGTCTTTAAAACTTTTTTAATGAAAATACTAATTTAAAGAATGATTTTAGTGAAAACCGCAAATGAATCGATCCATTTTCCCGTTTTTTTATCATCATTTGAAATTTAGGACCCTAAACTTTGATGGCGCCTTTCTCCTTCGGAAGACGTTTGGGACACTTGGTTTCCTATTTACTATTACTCGTCTTGATGTGTACTATCACCCCTTAAAGTTACTCCCATCATTTATGAAACACCCTGTATATATATATATATATATAATATATATGTATATATATATATAAAGAGAGACAGAACTAATAGTAGGAATTAAAAAAACTTCTACTTCTCGAACTTAAAATTAGTTTTTTCTAATCAGTTTTCTTTCAAAATTCTATATTTTGCTGTCATTCATTCGAATCTTGAATATTGCAACCTCCTTTGGACCCTTATTACAAAAATAAAATCAGAATTCTTGATAAGTTTCAAAATAGGTTCATGACTTTCTTTTTTATAAAAAAAATTATTTTCATAAGATCTATTCTTCTTTTATCAAAGTAAAGTCTTTGGATATATTTTGTACATATTTATAATTCATAAATATATACACACAAAATAGTTATAAAACCTAAGATAACTAGTCAAGATAGTAAAAAGTATTAGCCACAGTTTTACTATAGTAAACTTCTGGCCTTAGGAACCAAGACTGCAGGTTTAAACAAAATTTTGCGTCCAGCCAAACTTCACCAGTATTTGCCAATACTCTGGGCCATAGGGAAAATAAGGAATATCAAGAGAAAGTTAACTATTACAAATGAAAACCCAATCTATTAATATAAAATGATACAATTATATCCTTCTATTAATTACTAGTATATGTTAAACTAGATGCAGAAAACTAGATGCTAACTTACTACGTGTGTACAGCATCAAACCATGTTTCCCGCGCGATAGAAAAAAGTATAACAGTTCCGCATAAAAATAGCAAAATATAATAAAATAATATTAAGTCCATATATATACATTTAAAATCCCTGAAATAATAATATAAAATTTATAAAAAATTTTAGAAAATAAAAAGACAACCACAAACCTACACAATGATTTTTAATTAAAATACAGTATTATTCATTTATTAAACATGTGGCACCATCCTTCGATTAACTGTATAACTAATTTTAAAAAAAGAATTATTATTATTGCATATTGACATTTCACTGAGAACAATTAGAAAAATAATTGTAAAGAAAATTTCAAGAAAATATTCAATACAATGGTTAATAAAGTTATTAAAATTTAAATATATATTAGATTTATCGCTAACTAATACATTATTACGATAAATATAGAGAACAATAATATATATATAGAAATGTGGATAAATTGGAATTTCAGTATGACACTTTAAGAATGTTAAAATTAAAATTATCCCTTTTATCATACATATCACCATGCTGTTTATAATCCTTAATAAACAATGATACATCCAAGTAATTATTTTTAACTGGATTATTATTAATCTGAACTAGGTTCAAGTAATTAGATTAAAAGATATTATTGGAGTTAAAATCATTGTTCTTACAAAAAGAATTAAAATATCTATATATCTAAAATTGTATAATCATTATTAATAATATATTTATTTTCATAAAAGTGTAAATATAAATTAGCCAAACTATTGCTATCAGGGTCATCTTGAGGCTAATCTCTTTAGTTAGTTTATACAATGAACCATTAAAATTAATGTAGTTTTCTCTTAAGAATAAATATATGATAGTTTTAAATGTGTGAAAATTTATAGTAAGATTATAGTTACTGTGATTATCTAAAATTACCTTAATAATATCAATGATATCAATGGAATTGAAAAGATCTTCAAAATCATAACTGTGAACTGAATAAATACTTCATTTTTAAAAAAAATCTATAATATATTTACTATTTTTAATTATAGCTTTATTATACATTGCTTATTGATGAAGATTTGTATAATATTATGCAGCACTTTACTTGCAGTAGTGATATATGTTTTAAGGGAACCAGGACATGCTCGAAAGTGTAAAATGCCAAAATTAAGACCCTTTGTTTGTGAGAGATATATCTTTTAAAATTTCCAATAGAGCTTAGATATTTTGCGTTCTTAATAAAGATAATTTAATTATTCTGTAGAACTACAAAAATAACTTTTTAGCTCAAAAGTTTTATTTTCCGACTTAATGTAAATAATACATATATATATAATTTCTGAGAACTCATAATACACACTTATATTTGTGTACCATTTTTTTTTTAAAAAGTATCTTTTTGTATGCAAAATATTTTTTACACATATATAAAACAATACACAAAAAACAGTGAACCTATTTTTCTTAGTGAAAATTTTGTATAGCTTCTTCAAAAAAAATTATAAAACTTTGAAATTCGGAAAATTTCTATTTTTCTGCTTTTTTATGCATAAAACAATTTTTAAAAATTTAGGCACTATTTTAATAGAAAAAAATTGGGTTCACAATATGCATAGGCATCTTGTATAGAAGTATAAAAAATTTGGAATCTTATAGTGCAATAGTTTTTTTAAATGTACCTGGGGGCCGTGGGTAACCTAGTGGTTAGAGCATCGGTCTCCATACCGGAAGGCCTGGGTTCGATGCCCTATGCCACCAAACATCCACCGAGTGCACATGGAGTACGTGTGCTCCGTGTTAATTAGTGTTTTCGAATGGTGTCTCCATCTACCGAGCAAAATCGTGCTGTCAGCTTAATGGAGCTCAAAGCATAGGCTAACGACAGGCTTAAAATTTCAGCCCTTAGCCGCGATGAATTTTGTGGACCTTGATCTGATGTTACTGTCGATCAGTTGGCATAAGCAACACACAAAAATGTACCTAAATGAAAAAAAATATGCTTTTGAGAAAAAGTGAAAAAACTAAAAAAAAATAATGTTTTCATATATTCGACACTTGATTAGTATTTGCTTGCCTATTTTTATATGCCTAATAATAATGCTTAATCATTTTCTACACTTACAAAAAGCAATTTTAAATTCATATGTTTTTTTCCCTTTGTTTTAGTTAACATGAACATAATTTTCGAGATACATATTTTCATGCAGGTACCACTTCTTGCAAAAATATTTCTTGAATATACAAAAAATTTTACACATATATATAAAGCAACATACCAAACTTAATGAATCAGTTTTTTAATGAATTAACTGCATAATTTCTTTGAAATATAATCATAAAACCTTAAAATTCTGAAAATCCTAATTTTCGAGATCTTGTAATACATATTATGCCAAGGAATAGCGGGGTTATTCATTTAAATGAACAAAAATTCAAAAGTTTATATAGATCAAACATAGGGGAAACTACCCATTTAAAATAGATCAAAAGGGGCGTGGTCATTTGTTCACATTTTTACTTTTCATATTTTAGGGCTATTTTATCAACAAACATATAAGTATTATACATTTTTAGGTTGAGAAAAATATGCACTATTTTTTAGAACTAAAATTGAAAAATCGATTTTTTGAAAGTATATGATGTCCTGGTTTTCTTAAAACTATTTATTACAGTTCTAAATTTAATAGGATTTTTATGGAATTTTGGTGTTAAAAATATAAAGGAAACTTAATCTTATTATTGCAAAAACCCAATTTTCTAAAAAAAGCAATAATTTGATAATTAATTTCTTTATTTGACAAGTCCAATCTTTTAAAAGATTCATTGTTTAAAAAGTGTTCATTAAGCATATTAATATAAAAATATTTACAAATTACAGCATAATTTTCAGGCACTTTGTCTATTTAAATATATATATAATAATGAAATTATTTTGTAATTCATAAATCTTTTCTTTTTACATCTTAATAAGTAAGTTCAGAGTTTGAATGGTATAATTATATATATGATATTAAATATATATTCCCCGTGAAGTTAGAGGTATTTTTCCCATGAAGTCATCAATAATATGACTGACTGCGTTTATGTTTTAAACAAGCCGCATTCATTTTCCAGACAGAAGTTTAAGAAACCATTAGTTTAAGAAACTATTTCTTATTTGAGGATAGGTTTATCAGATGTCAACATATAAATAATTCCCCGTGGCTTAAGTTTTATAAAATTTTTAAAAGGTTTTCTGCAGACTTTGACATCTTTAATATGATTTTTAATGCTTTAAAATGTAAAGCTTTTTTCGGTCTGTGAACTCTAAATATGCCCTAATTTTTATTCTCAATATTTTTTAATGTGTTGTATTTTATGTTTTGTGTTTTCTTCAATGTGGGCTTTTTTTTAAAAAAAAAAACTGTTTTTACATTTATAATTGTATTTGATGAAATTTTGTAATTCTTTCTGTTTGTTTTCCTGCCACGCACTCTAACTGAAACTGAAGTTATTTCCCCTTTAAATAAATCAATGTACCGTAGGATCTTTATTTAACGAAGTCTCTAAATCCCGAAGAAGTTCGTAATGTGCAAAATTCGTTAAATATAGAGATCCATTTTCAATATACTTTTGTGTTCTTGGTACCAGGAAATAGGTCATAAAATAGAGAGATTCGTAAAATAGGGGTTCTTATAATGGAGACAATCAATGTATATATATTATAAAACAAAATATACAATGTGTGTGAGTGTGAGTACCGCTAAGACTCAGAAACGAATCCTGGTTCGATCAAGGGAGTTACTCTTATATGGTGTGGTACACGACTATCCAGTATCCATGAAGAAGGTTCCCGTTTTCACCTGAATTGAATCGCAAGGCGATTTGCGATGACTTAGGCGCGTTATAGATAAATATTCGCATTTTCGAACTACAGATGAAATTTAGCGGGCGCGTTCCTTTCTTGGAGTAGAGATACGCTACAAAAGAAATTTTTTGAAAATCAAACCACAAAGAGTGTTACGAGGGCTTAATGGGTGTTAAAAGATAAATAATAAGTGTGCTGGTTAAAAAAAATATTTCACATTTTCCTATGCATTATTTTTTACCGGGTTTTACTCTCCTTACAATTCAGCTATTATATCAATAATAATTTTTTTTTTTATTTTAAAAAATTAGCCAGTGCAAAGAGCCGATACTCCATCTGGTAAATAAATAAAGATTTCGTTGCATTTGTAGAAAACACACAATAGACTTCTAATACATAATTAAAAGATACAGTAAAAACTTACAGAAATTATGTATTGAAAGAGGAATATGTCAGAGAAATAAAATTACTATTACTAAATGTTTAATTGTTTTCTAATGTTCACGAATTCCAAAACAACCCAATTTGCTGTAAATTCGAAACATCATTTGTGTGTACATTGAAACCGATTAATTGAACCAATTAAGTATCACCAAATGAACGAACATATGTTTATTTTAAATATGCACTTTTTTCTTTAATGAGAAAAAAGTCGTAGACATTTTCTCTTTATTTCCTGGGGGGAAAAATCTCGCGTTTTTTGATATTTAAGAAATATTAACTCTTTATTTACACGTTACTTAACTAATTTTTTTAAAATTTGTAAGCGTTGAAAACTTCAATTTACGATGATGTTTGTATAAAGAACATTACCTGTACTCTGAATACTATTTAAATCCAAAAATGCTTCCTTACTTTTGAAAATGTGTTTAATTTTAACTTGCACATCGTCTAGTTTATTGTTTTTTTAATCAAATTTATAGGCATACATTTTATAAGTAATATGCATTTTATATTTTTCTCTTCACGAAAAAAAAATTAGAAATACATTTAGCAAAAAAAAAATATATATATATATATAAAATAAATTATGGAAATATTTTGTAGTGTTGTAAACTTTATTTTTTGAATAAAAAATATATTTCATGAAAAGAAAATCAATATACATTATTTTTAGATTACTTGTTTGCCTAAAAATTTTTTCGACTTTGTGTCCCAGACTTTTACATAACATAAATGAGAGGGTGGTAATTTCCTTCTTGGAAATGAGCAAGATAACTATCTTAAAAGTGCATTTTTTAAAGTTTTATTTTGAAAAAATTAGAATAAAATTATTAAATACTTTTCGAAAACTTTTAATTCATTTGCTTATAAATTTTAGTTCCTTACATCTCGTTTTAAAATAGATTGGATTATGTAAGGTATGGAGCAAGAGGTGCTTTAAAATATTTATATGCTCCTTGTATTATGAATTCTTCAATAAATATTAAATATGTGCATTTCTTACAGGGCCACCGCGTGGGTATTAGGCGCCCTTGTTCAAATTGAAATTTGGCGCCCCTTTATAGAGTTCTGTTGCACTCTTATAAAGAGCTGCAAATTATATGTGAAATATTCTTTTATAGTATTCAAAATTTGACTTTCGAACTGAAAAGCTTAAAAATTATGATATTAAAACACGTTTATTGTATTGTTTTTATTGTTTCACAAATTTTAAAAACAATACAATGATAGAACATTTTTTTAAGTAAAATATATAAATTAGAAAAGATATTCAAGTATTGATTCTCCTAGCTTTAGCAGCTACAAACGCTCGTATCAATTCAGTTATACCAGGTGTATGCAAATGAAATGAGACGATTGTTTTAAAAAGAAACAATAAATTTGCGAAACTGTTTTAATATTTCTTTATTGAATAAAATCCATCGCTAGCTACACATTTTCCCTATCTTTCGGGCAATTTGTGAATACCACACCAGAAAAATAATCGGTCTTTTGAGCCAGCCAATCATCAGGCCAATATTTGACGTTTTCGTAAGAAGTGAAGCGCTGGTCAGCCAATGCGTGTCCCAATGATGCAAATAGGTGGTAACTGGAAGGAGCCAAATCTGGCGAATAAGCCGCATGCGCTAAGGGCTCCCAACCGAGCGCCTTAACGATGTCCTAGGTCAGTTTAGCACGGTGGCTAGGTGCGTTGTCATCAAGGAAAATCACTTCGTGCTGCCGTTTCTTGTATTGCTCGCGTTTTTCGAGTATAGCATCGTTCAAATTAAGTGATTGTTGCTTGTAGCGATCAGTATTAACGGTTTCGCCGGGTTTGAGAAGCTCATTATAGATTGGTCCCTTCTGATCCCAGAAAAACATAGCATTGTCTTGTGGCCGAAGCAATTTGGCCTGGCGGTCGATTTGGACGTCTATCTGGGATCAACATATGATCGATTACGCTTGGGATTTTCAAAATAAATCCGTTTTTCATCGCCAGTCACAATACGATGGAGATATGACTTGCATTTGTAGCGGGCAAGCAACATTTCGCACACTATTTTTCGATTTTCCTGTTGACGGTCCATTAGCTCGTGTGGTACCCATCTACCGACCTTTATTATCTTGCCCATTGCTTTGAGACGATGAGAAACAGGGCTCTGGTCAACATTCAATTGTTCTGCAAGATGTTCTTGCGTTTGGCCATCATCTTCATCGAGTAATGCTTGGAATTCAGCATCTTCAAATTTTTTTGCTTGTCTGCCACGCTCCTTGTTTCTCACATTTACATCACCATTTTGAAACTTTTCAAAACCTGTAGCACTGCGCACGGCTTAGAGCATTGCCACCGTATGCTTTTACAAGCATTTGATGTGATTCGGCAGCATTTTTCTTCAAATGGTAAAAAAAATTAATGCAGTCCGCAAATCATGGTCGGAAGCCATAAAATTAGACAATTTCAACACAGTAAAAAAAATACATGCATGCTGAAACTCGTCCAAATGTAAACTAAACATGAGAATCAAATGTCAAACTATAAAAAAATCACGTGTCACGATTTCGTATTGTTTGCATATATGCGTGGCGACATCTGTTAGCAATCGTCTCATTTGATGTGCATACACCTGGTATTTAGTTTATTCAAAATTACGCTCTCTATGGATATACACTGCTGGCACCATAAATGCAACACCAGGAAAGACAAGAGATAGCACAACAAAATTTATTTTGTAGATAATATGTTGAACAAGTATCAAATGATTAAATTTATAGACTTCTGTGAAGTGTGGTTCCTGCCAGAATCAGTAACCGCCATTGTTGGAGATCACCGCTGCACATGCCTCGGCATTGATTCAAAGAGACTTTGGATGTGTTCTTGGGGTACATCAGACCAAGTAGCTTTCACACGTTGCCGAAGTTGGTCTGGTGTGGCAGCTGGGGGTGTAATATGGGTCAATCGTAGAGCAACCATGGACCACATGTTTTCTATCGGCAAAAGATCCTGAGAGCGAGCCGGCCAGAGAAGCAATTCAATCTGGTGATTGACAAAGAACTTTGGACAATGCGTGCCACGTGTGGTCGCGCATTATCCTGTTGAAATTTGGCTGTAGCTCAGCCCTGAAGGTAAGGAAGGACAACTGGATCCAACACATCGGAGATGTAGCGCTGGCTGTTTAAAGTACCGGCAATGCGTACTAGAGGAGTGCGAGAGTGATATCAATACCGCCCATATCGTAATACCCGGCGCAGGATCAGTGTGGCGGTGCATAACGCTGCTGTTCAGCATCCTCTCTCTGCGGTGTCTCCAGACTCGAATCCGACCATCGTGGTGTTGCAGACAGATGCGTAACTCGTCAGTAAAGACAAGTTCATTCCATTCTGCCGCCCACATTCTTCTTTCATCTCACCATTGGCGGCGGAGACGTCTGTTGTTCTGCGTCAAGGGTAGACCAAGCAATGGACGTCTTGCGGGCAGACCACTCTGCTGCAAACGGCGTCGAATGGTACGCGCAGACACTGAATGATACGTTACAGACTCAATGTGCTGTGCTATGGTTCGTGATGTGACTGAGCGATCCGTCACTGCCATGTACACAATTTGCCTGTCCTCACGTGAAGTGGTGCACTGAGGTGGATGCGATCGACCACGTCGGTTCGTCGTACCCTCCTGCATCCAACGGTCACATATCCCCATTACAGTTGTTTGGTTTCGTCCAACACGACTACGATTTCCCTGAAAGCTAATCCATAATCTCGGCAGACCACTATCCTTCTCTGTCGAACTCGGATATTTGATGAAAAGCTGATCTTTGTTTTCTACGAGACATAACTGATCGTTTTTTGAAAAAACCACAAGAAAAACACAATTGTCGACTTGAAATCGTCGAAATCTCCAAGACTTAAATAGTGCTTTGAGGTGGCGCCACAGTCATGTATGATGTGTGTCTGCGCTGAAATTCTAATCATTTGCATATCTCACCTCCGCTGATGCATGTTGTAAATTTCATGTTATTTGCGTGCTTCCTTCAGGGGTTGCATTTACGGTGGCCAGCAGTGTAATTGACAAGTCTGATAATCTGTCCTTTGCCATGGTAGATTGCCTGTAGTTTCTTATAGTTTTAAGTTTTGAAAAACTTTGTTCTCCAGTAGCCACCGAAACTGGCAGGGTTAAAGAAATCCTTAAAGCTATTGAAATATTAAGAAATGTATCGGTAAGATTATTTTCATAAATGAAATTTAAAACGTCAATATAGGTGACATGTCCTCTTTGGTAAAACATCGCAATTATTTTATTTCTTCGAACAAATTTAATCCATCAATGTACTTTTCATTAACATTTTTAGTATCCGTTAATTTTTCTTCTAATTCTTTACAATGTTTTAAAATTTCATGTTCACTCCACTTTTTAAAATTAGGTATGTAGTGTACCTTGAATTAATTGTAATGTTCTTTTATCGACTGCATCTTTCAGTAATTGAAGAAATAGAAGAGTCTAATATTATACTGTAAAATTCAACCTTAAATTTGTGTCTTGGGTTGTTGATTGGTTCGTCGTTTTGCCCATCTTGAAATAACTTATTTTTAAACCTATTTCTCGACTTAGTTTAACATCAGTATCTATCCCTAAATCGTCAGAAACGTACTTGCAGTGGCAATTGCATGTTCATACGCTTCATCTGATCTGCATTATTTAGCTGATATAAGATTTTGTGTAAATTATCAGTCACGATTTGTAAATCACATTTAGAATTTCGCATTATTTCATTTACCATATTTAATAAATTTAAAATATTGTGCCAGATGTTAATAGAACAAAGGAATTTAAACGAAGAAACCCTCTGAATCAAATCTTTTGCTTGAATTCTTGATTACATGTCTCTTATTTGATCTTCTTGAATATTTATTAACGCTTTCAAAATTCCCTCCAAATCGTTTTTCAACGGTTTAAGACCGTCTAAGCTTGAATTCTACTCTTCCATTTGGAGTTGAGGAGTGGCTTTAAAGTCAGATTTTCAACATATTGTTGCAAAATAGACCAACGTTTTACGGAGGAAGAAATGTAATTGTAAAACTTCTGCTCTACTCCGAAGAAATTAACTGTTTTGAGGGAAATTTTAGCTGCATAATTTACACCTAAATTTAGAGAATGGGTTGAGCAGGGGATATAGAGTGTCCTCGAGTTATTTTCAATAATTTTTGTTGCAATCATTTGTGCTTTCCTCTCATATTAGCACCATTGTCATAAGATTGGCCTCATAAATCTGATAAATTTAGTTCTAACGATTTAAATGTCCCTTCATGAATTTAAACAGACCCTGTCCAGTAGTGTCATCGACAGATTGAAATCCTAAGAAATGTTCTTCAATTTGGGCTTTATTGGTTTCCTCGTTCTTATAAATAAATCGAATTACAGAAGTCAACTGTTCGGTATGACTGACATCAGGTGTAGTATCCAGAATTAGGGAGTAATATTCTGACGATTTAATCATTCGTAACAAATGCTTTTTAATTCCTTCTGAAATAATGCTTATAATTTCATTCTGAATTTGATCCCCTAAGTAATGAGCACAATGCTCCTCTTTTGAGAAGTTTGCATTTCATGGAGATGTTCATGATTATTGGATCAAATTTTGCTATGGTTTCAACCCAACTTTAAAAAAAAATCCATTATCACTATGATACCACTTTTTAGAAGGAGTTCTAAATGCAAGGCATTGCCGGGATAAATGTTGAATTAAATAAATAAGCCGTTCAATAACCGATTGCCAGTAAACCTTTTCTGCATCATAAAGTCTTTGTTAAAATGCATCAATGGTACATAAATTACGCAAAGACATTTTGAACTATATTTAAGTTGAGATGCTTTGCTTTCATGTGTTTTCAAAATGTGGGTTAAATGTGTTCAATCATTAATTCCTTCCTTAATAAGATGTGAATGCTTCTCACTGAATAGCTTACATGGAAAGCAAAAACTGCGTCTCGGGAATTTGAACACACTAAATAATTTCTAGATACTTTTTGTCCATTCGGTAAAATTTAAATAAAACCTCATTTTTATTGCTTAGAAAATGTGAAACATGTTAAATTGCAAGTGTATAATTAACAACTTTTATTTAAGTAGCCTTAAATTAAAAAACTATAAGTACTATAAATTTTTGCGCCCCCTGGCCCAGGCGCCCTTGTGCGCTGAACAATTTTGCCACCCCCACGCGGCGCCCTGATTTCTTATCTCCAATATATCTCTCGTTTCCCGCTTTAAAAATATCGAGAAGAAATATTGAGAGAAGTAAAAATTTAATTCACTTTCAATTGTGCTGCCATCTATCGAGGATTCTATAATATAATAACATATGTGAACTGTGTATTTCATAATTGATTATGTGCTTTAAATCATACATATACTAAATCCTTAAGTCATATATTCTGCAAATCTTATGTTCACATTTTAAATTATCAAAAGAGAGACTGAGACTATCTAATGAGAAAAAGATTCAGTTCTAGGCTGTCCGTCTTGTGAGACCTTTTAAGCACGCACAAAGAGTAAAATCTGTAAGTATAGAATTATAGTTGATATTTCTTTCACTAGATGGCTGCACAAGACAGCTAAACGCATAGGGAGGGAAACTTCAACTAGAATGCGTCCCTACAAATCTATTTAAAATAAATGGATATTGCTTCCAATTGAGAAAGTATGTGGCTAATAATTTACAACGTATATATGGACACAAAATGTGAAAACTATCTGTGGAATACTAATTTTAATGATAGTATATATGTTACCGTTAAAGTGTGAGTGTGTTATTCAGATTTTCATCGAATATCTAGGTATTTCATGAAATAACTGAACAAGTCAGTAAAAGTATATAATAGATGAAAAATTTCATACTTTTTGACTACTTATTTTATGAAATAACTAGGTATTTTATGATACAACGAAGGACAAACCATTAAAATGAAAAATAAACAATTTTTATATATGGTTTATAAATTAATTCATTATAAATAGCTAAAATCTTGAAAAATGCATTTTATCTCTTTTGCAGATGAATGATTGATAAATAATAAGGGAAAGCAGGTGATATAATTTATTATTGCTCATATTGCTAACATTAGTTAAACATCAAGGAGAAAAAAGAATATGTTGCAAAAATAGAGAGAGAGAGATTATATTTAAATATTATCAACAAAAATAGGTGCTGTGAAAAAAAACTGATGCTTCATAAAAGCATTGTGTAAATTGTTTTAAACAAAAATGTAAGTGAATATTAATTTAAATTTTATGAGATGCAGTATATATATATATATATTATATAATTACTTAACTACAATTTCATATTCGATCTAAATATTTTTGATTTGAATGTCTGGCCCACATGAGGTTTGGAAAAATTATCAATTTTCACTTTTTTATGTTTTTAAAAAGATTAAATATTTCTGTTCAAAATGATATATGATAAGAGGAAATACTACAATCAGAAGTATTATTATTTATTTTTTAAATGGAACTTATTCTTGACGGCGCATCGAATGAGCTCTGCTACAAGCACCTGTTTTTCTTATTGCATTAGGATCTGATGAGCGCGAATCTGTATGATGTTCAAGTAGAAAAATTAGAGTGTATTGGGCATATCCAAAAGTGTATGAGTACACGTCTTTTGGATCTTAAAACAGTGCTTCTCAAACTTTCACTATTGGCGACCCAATTTTCAATCATAATTTTTATCGCTCCCCCTTATACAATAAAAATGTTTTGAATTCAATAATAATGTATTTGGCGCTAAAGCTATAATACAAACATAACTATGTACCGTACAAATTCACAAGAAAAGTATTAAATTTTGTATATGTTACTTTTATATAATAATATTTTAAGCACATTACTTTTAAGTAATAGGATAATAATTACGTTATTTTTTTCATTTCGCTAATTTTTAAATTGGAGCAGATTGCAAAATGATATTTAATTAAAGATATGTTTCCATAATCCATTTCTAAAAGTAGAAATGTCTCTATCATATCCAGCACATCTAGTATTCTCGTGAACGTCTGCGTGAGTTTGGGCAACTTATCGGAAGTCTGGGCAAAACATGTAAGAATGCTGTACCTTGTAGAATTCCAGTTAGTCTTGGACGAGACAATACTTATATACCTACCGAATCTACTTTGAATGTACTTTTTATAATTTACACTTTAGTTGTAATTTACGGTATTAAGTATTTACGGCAGTAGATTAACAAAAACACAGAATAAATTTTTTCGTAAGCGAACATTCGACGATAATAAACCATCAGCAACTGCACAGACGAGCATAGTTCCGAAAATTAAATGAAGTAAGTATTCTCAAGAATATTTAAACGTTCGATTTACCACTACTAAAGTAAACGGAGAAGAAAAGCCCCTGTGAGTTATTTCTTCAAAAATATGTTGGTAGTAGACAGTATGAAACTTAATAAACTTAAAAGACCTTTGGAAACGCTTCATGGTGAGTAGATTAACAAGCCTCGAGAGTTCTTTGAATTAAAATTAAAATCATGTGAAAAACAAAAAGCATTTAAAAAAAACGTTGCCTGTGAATTAAAAAGCTTTACTTGCATCTTACAAAGCATCATACAAAATAGCCTGATGCAAAAAGCCTCACACTATTGGCGAAGAGAGCTTATTTTGCCAGCAGCAATTGAGATCGTAAAAACCATGTTTGGAGACAATATTGGCACAGTTGCAGTCTATGGACCGCAACTCTTTGGCAAAATCAACTGTAATTTTAAGCTTCACGGAATTATTATTTATAATTAATGTTAAATAAAGAAAAAAAATGTAAAATTCCTATGAAGAATAATTGTGTTATTTTTTAGTATTTAAAGCGAGAAGACTTCAAAATGTTTCAATCCGGGAGCAGGCCCGTACTCGATACTAACGTTATTGGTCGCGCGGGGTGACTGAGTCACCCCAATCCTTTTTTTTTGTAATGATTTTTATTATAGACGATAAAAATCACAATTATTATGAATAAATTAATTAAGAGAAAATATACTTACCTATTTTCAATGACTTTTTAATTGCTCTTTGATAACTTGAGAAAAAATCCAATAAAACTGAACTAAAATGTTTTAAATGTGCGAGACCTTAATAAAGGACGCAAATCACAGGCACTTTTCGCTAACATAACAAAAATGTTATTTGCAGGCAAAACTGTCATATTTTGTTCAAGTTATTGTAGTTTTAATGTCTTTTGATGATCGACGAATAGCATGCTTCACTTTTTCTAGCTTGTATCTTTTTGACAGGGCGAAGTTTGTCACGTGGTACACTTATGGCTTCATATTTAGGTTGATGAAGTTCTTTAGGAAGCATTTGAAAATTTTCCTTTCGTTTCATGTTCATTGCTTTTCTCAAAATTTACTTTCGCTATCATAATTAATATGCATTATTTCAACACGTTCTTCCCTTGCTTGATCTGTTTCAACTTCCTTCAATAGAGATCACAGATACCCATTTCTTTTTTTATTCTGCTCATTTACATTTATCGCAGGGGGAAAATGTATCATGTTCATAGAAAATATTTCGGAACAAAAGTGGTCTCGCGGGGAACTTGGTGAAAACAAGAACCTTAAGATTGTAAAGAAACGTTTGCCACTCCAAAAAAGAGTGAGCTTTGTGAAAATACATTTTAGTTCCTCTGAAGACTGTCATATAGGAGGATACTGTCATGATCATTGGTAAAAAAATAAACAGCAACGATTTCCTAAGCCTGAGTTTGCTTTGCGGCTCGCGCGAACAGGGTTAAAAGTGCATTCAATATAAAAATTTGGGTGTTAGTTCTAAAAAAGAACTGTGTAAAACGTTTTTCACTATGATTTTTTTCTTTTCATTATGCTTATCATAAAAATAAACCTTAGCGAAATAATCCTTCAATCATCTGTGCTTTTCGAAATATCATAAAACTCTTTCGCATGGAATAAAACGCAACAGAAAAACATTATTTACAACTTCTCTAAATGACAGTGATAAATTTTTTATCTTCCTACAATTTTTCTCTGCGTCTGGGTGTTGTTTTTTCTCTGAAAGAGTAGTTTTAGGTTTAGTTTTAGTTTTTAGGTTCAAAAAGAAAACGTAATAAAAATATCTAGCTTCTCGTAAGATTACAGCAAATCAAACAAAATGTTTTTTTTTTTATTCAAATACAGCTTGAAGTGGAGATGACGTAATATTGCCACATGAAATATTTTAATGATATGAGTGCAAATGTGTATTTTTTATGATGTCAGAAAATATTTTGTTTTTAATTCATTCCAGTAAATTAATTTTTTGAAACTTTTATTTTCGATGTGCTCACGCTCCCTTGTAGTGTTATCACGCCCCCCTAGTGGGGCGCACCCCACAGTTTCAGAAACGCTGTCTTAAAAGCAAAAACAGAGAAAAAAAGGTTAAGTGGTGAAAAAACTCTAGGTGGTTCTAAACGACTCACCGACAATTTAATATAAAAAATTCAAAGGTATTTCAGTATGGTTTAGAAATAATATCAAAATTAATTTTCATCTTCTGTCTTCAAACGAGAGCCCTGAACATGAACTGCGTCCTGCGGATATAAATTCAAGGTTCAAGTTTCAGAACGAAGAAGATAAATGTAACGAAAGAGATACTATGAACATAAATAAATACACACGTGCTGTATACCACAATGAATTAAATGAAGCCAATTTTTAAAGACCTTTGTGATAATATGTTGTTAAAAAATGTTTACATGAAAGACCCAGAAATCCCCCACCCCACCTCCAAATAGAGTCTGTTAGTAACGCTGTATGATCAATGATTCCAAAATCTACATTTGTGGAATTAAAAACTCTAAAATTAGAGGTAAATATAGCTATTGCCCGGATCAATAGTAATGTAACAAAATTAGTGATCTTAAAATATTGTGATATTGAACTAAGTTAAAAATGTGTGTCATGCTCCAAAAAATTAGATGCACGTAAGATTCGTGTTGCCCTACGAAAGTATCGTGAGATCCCCCAAAGAAGTTAAATTGTTAAAAATAATAATAACAAAGAAAATTATAGAAGAGTTTATTGTAGGGAGAAGAGTGTAAAGAAAATGCTACATATGCTTCTAGAAAGTACCAAAAAAGTAAATGCTCAAAAATTACAAATTTTTACTTTAAAACCTGTTTTCTCAAAATGTAATATGTTTCACTTTATGTACCTTTTTCTCAAAAACCATTCATTATATAATCCTCAAATTTTCAGAAAGCATACTTTTAATATGTTTACTCATTTTAATGGAGGAATTAGGAAACTTTTTTAAATAAGGCTTTTTTAAACTAAATTTCAGGGGGACAAATTGGACATTTTTTAAAAAAATTCATAATTACTTTATTTTTTAACAAAGAGACGAAACTCTACGTTTAAGTTTTATTGTTTGTGCACATAACGTACTGTAAAAATTTTATCTATGAGAAGTTGTAGTTTCCGGGAAAAAGGTACATAAACTTACAGAATTTAACATAGACTGCTATCGACGAGTCAACCACCTTAAGAGGATTTGTTAGAATATTGAAAAAGTTTAATGACCGAATGAAGTGAATTCAATGCTACAGTAATCAAAACAGTGAACCTGCTGATTAACTTCGCTTTGGTGGGCAGAAGACAGCAAGAGTGAGATCCATTCATTATTAATATAATTTTGTAAGGTGGTAAATGTAATTTACTGAAACATTTTTATTATTCATACTGCTATATTTTATTTCATTCTATCATTTTATTTAAAATTATCGGCAATTATGTACATCATTCTAAGAAGTTATAATTTCAAATGCCAAGTATTGGAGTGAAAATATTAATTCCCACTGAAATATTTCCCCTTGTTTAGATAACTAGAAGATAAAGAGTTAGAAAAAAAATGCTCCTGTAAGATAAATTATAGTTTTTTTTTCTTTTCCAAAAGCAAGTCTTTAGTAAATTTGCTGTGGGATTTTTATTTGAAGTTAATTTGTGGAAATATGTAGAAGAAATATTTATAGGCAAAATTTTAGTTTGAAGCATTGTTCATAGATGGCGACATCTTACATAGTCTGCATTCAATAAAAAAAAAAAAAACCTAAACCTTTCTAAACTTTCTCTATTCAAAGAACACTTAGATTTATATAACGACATTCAGGAATATATCTTAAAATGTATGAATAGATAGATACTTTATGTAAAGACAAAAAAAAAAAACCTTTTACTTGAAATAAGAAATTAAAATATATGTTTTTAAATATTTAATAAAGTTTGAAAATCAACTTTAAAAGTGTTTTGTGAAATTTACTGAGACTTAAAATCTTCGTTAAATGCTTCTTAGAGCTGCTAATTTTTGCCATATTCAAATCATTTCATTTTTGAATAATTATTATGTACTTAACGAGCATTATGAAAAATGTTGTGTTGATGTCAGAAAAATTTTCGATACATTCAAAGAAACATTTTGCCAACTTTCTAAAAGAAACTAAAATATTTGTATTCTTTAGATTAAAATATTTTAGTTTCCTAAGCATTTTTTTTTAAATTCCTGTAATTAATTTATTAATCCTAGCTATATAATTTTTACAAAATTCATTGTGATTAATTTTATTAGTACCCTACAGAATTTTATTCATCATTTCAAAATTTTTCATAATATTTCTTATAGTTAATTATACATATAATTCGTTATTAAATTACTTTAAATATTCTTTCTAGGTGACCATGTCAAAGATCGTTATTCAGGTGTGTAAATCCATGTTAATGATAATAACCAGCAACAAAAAGAATTTGTTTGTCAATTTTTCAAATTTAATCTTATGTAGTAAAAAATCTTTTAATAATCTTGGAATAGAATGGAAAAAATAATTACTTGTTATTTTACATTTATTATTATGTTTAGTAAAAAGAAAAATATATTTACTTTAGAAGAATCATTATATTTTTGCATTGAAATTTCTCAAACAGTTATAAAATCGTTCATTTATTTCTAAATGTAAAGCAAAAATATAATAAATATAATAACGTTTTATTTTAATTTCGAGCTCAGCTTTTGCTATTAGAATCCTATAATTTTATAGTAAACAATCCATTAATGTACTCTTAAGCTCATTAATATTCTGTATCTTTATAAACGACTAAACAATTTTTTTAATATTTTTGAAACAGTATAATGCAATTAAGCTAAGAAAACAAAAACTTAAGCATGTGAATCAACAAAATATACTCTTAGAAACTAATGACAATGATGTATATTTATGTACACAACACGTAAATGTAAAAAAAAATAATAATAATAATGAAGCAAATGCAATATTTTTTTTCTTTTCGTTTACCTTATACGATGATAGAAATATGTATATATTAAATCATAAATACTGTTAAAGATAATGACTTATAAAATAGTGTTAACAGAATTTTATTTTTATGCTAATAGATGGCGGCAGTATCTTTAGTATTTTAGCACCGTTGTCACCGAGTGTGCAGGCTGTATTTTATCTTGGCTAAAGTTGCGCAAATAATAAACTTGAATAATTAACCTAAATGAGTTTTTATCGTCTAGAGACATGGGCTTAGCTACCTCAGTATCAGCATTATCAATCATACGGGGCCTCGAAGCTATAGAGGTGCTAAAATATTTGGATAAATTTCTTAATCTATTAGGGCAGGGGGCAAAAAGGGTGTGCAAGAAACAAATACAACAGAATTTTAAAACGAAGATATGGTTACATTTTACATGTCTTACCTGTTTTCATGCATGGTGCTGAAAAAAGAAGGTTAGAAGTCAAATTGCTTTAAATTTCCCAGAATTTCCTTCCAAAAGGATATTTATCTCCCCAGGTCATTCCGTCTAATTTTTTTCACACATTCATAATTAAAAGTTCACACATTCAAATGTGCTTTTTATCACTTTTGTTGAGGCTATTCTTTCTCAAAATGTATCGTCTGTGATGGTACCCGAACTCACGTATGCAAATAAAGAAAAGTTGCACGAATATTTTTAAGAGAGACTGTCAAGCGCCGAACTTAATTTTTAAATTTCCTGCCTTTAGGAAGTGTAAGTAATTTTGGGATAGATACTCGAAGCATTATAAGCTCCACAGCAAACGTGAATTTAATTTGCATACAAATTTATAATTTTCTTTTTGAATTTTTATTTTGACTCGCGTAGAACCCCAAATTTCCATGGAACACATTTTGTAGGCCACTGTCTTACACTAAAACTTTAAGAGTTAAACAACATTAATAAGTTTTTATAATCAAAAATGCAGGCTTTCCAAGGTAGTAAGAATTATTTTTTGAGAATGGCTCAAAACCACGAACAATATGAACAACGGAAAACAAACGCAATGATTTTATAAACAGAGGCAAATTTAATTGTGGGTGTGTGCCATATAATTAAAATATACTTAATATAAAAAGTAAAACAGATTCAAACAATTATAGAAATTTATGAGACAACTTGAGTCAGCCCATGATGAAAAGGCTCGATATTTTTTATGAATATATTTTTTATGAATTATATACGATATTTTTTAACCTTATGAGCATTTTGCTTTTATCTGTAATCTAATTTAGTTTATCTCTATCCGCGCGACAGGTTTTATATTTCATAATACACTCCATAAATGGCTATACCTCTGATCTACCCTGAAAGTAAGATTTTGAAATTATTACTGTACACCAGGGGTGGCCACCCCGCTGCATGCACCCCAGTGTGGCACGGCGGAGTTGTGACAGTGGCATGCGAAAACTTAATAAAAAATTTTAAAAGTTTGAAAAAATACTAAAAAGTAGCCATTTTTCTTACAATTTTATTGTAATGTGGTTGTCTTAGACAACCCCCTCCCCCAAATATTTATTTTAAATGAACCTAAATGAGTTTTTATCGTCTAGAGACATGGGCTTAGCTACCTCAGTATCAGCATTATCAATCATACGGGGCCTCGAAGCTATAGAGGTGCTTAAATATTTGGATAAATTTGTTAATCTATTAGGGCAGGGGGCAAAAAGGGTGTGCAAGAAATTTTGATACGGGGCCCACTCACAAGTCTAGCTACGCCACTGTCTAGAATACTAGTTGTTGTTCAAGTTGGCTTTCCAAAGATTTTTTCACTTGAGAGATTTTGAAACTTGAGGGAGAGTATTTTAAAAAAATTGGGGGAAAAAAAACTGGGGATTGTGTGCCTAATGAGTACTTGTTATTCTAGAATGAAGACAGGCTATGTAATTTAGCTTTCTTTCCGATATTATGGGACATTAAAATAATTTTAAGATAACAGAAAAGATATTGTATTTTTCCTACTCCAATTGGTCAAATATCTTCTTTTATGAACAAACCTTTGGACTTTACGTCTTGATTTTGGAGAAAAAAATTAACGTGTTATACCTTAATACAAGAACTATGTATCATAGTTCTCCGAGCTGATATAGATTTAAAAATTTGATATCAATTTCTATAGGATTCTTTAGGTGCTAGGTTTGCAGATTTTCAAGATGATAAAAAAAGCAGATCTTTTCATAAATCATCTTTTGATTTCTCTACAAAATGTGAATTGTTACCTGCCTGAAATCCAAATGGAAATTATTGTATATAGCACCATGTTACATTGAAAAGCAAATATAAAGAATTCTATTGAATTTCGGAAATTTGTACTAACAAGCAATTTTTCATATTTTCATTATTTGGCTGTCAGATATTGTTGTAGATTTAAATCAATATACTTTTGTGAACAATGTTCTCTATTATGAGCAAAACAGAATCAAAATTTCGGTCAAAATTAACTAGACTCTGTCGAATATTCATCAGATATTGCCTCGAATTGTGCAACTTGGTCTTCTGGAGCGTTCATTTCGAGGATAAGTTCTTCACAGTAATCATTGCTGCCAGCACCTTTGTGCAGCTATGTTTCTTCGTTGTAGGTGACGACCTATAGCTTGGTATGACCACCCAGCTTTGTGCATTCTGACAATGCGACCACTTTCGAAGCTATTCAGTTGCCTATAAGGTCTTCAATAACGTCATGAGGGCATCTAAATTTATCATTGAAGCTGTATCGTCCAACACTTCATTGATTAAGTCCTTAGATTTTAATAAACCTGCAGATCTTGCAGCTTCCTGTAAATGTGAGTATTTATTTCCGTGTATAATCAATAAGTCTTCGTATGAGACAATACTCTTCTTGTCACGCAACGATGCCAGTCCAGGCAATCAATGTGATATTTTTCTCAAGAGCTTGCTATAAAGTACTATCACAAACCTACTAGCAACATTACGTAGTATGATCCAAAAGTTCGGGAACAACGTGTAGAAAACCTTACCCTGAATAGTTCACAGCACCGAAGCACATCCATCTTCAAAGTATCCGCCTTGGGCGACGATACACTTCTGCCAGCGTTCGTAAAACTTCTGGAAGTACAGCTGGAAGCCATTTTCATCAACCTCCCTTAAGGCCTCCAGCGATGCTACTTTCTCTTTATCTGATGACACAAAACGACGTCCCTGTGAATGTTTTTTCATTGATGGTAATAGACAACGTGTCTCACGGAGCTAAGTCTGGTGAATAGGGGTGATGTGGAAGCCCGTTAGTGCTAGTTTTGGAGTGGAACTCTTTTGCTATTTGAGATCTGTATGCTGGTGCGTTGTCATGCAGAAGATGCCAGTTGACACTCTTTCAGAACTGAGCCATTTACGACGAATGAATTTCTTCAAACGGCGACTCCGAGAAGTGTTTAGCCCAGTGTTTCTTAAACTTCCAATGTTTGCGACCAAATATTCAATCATAATTTTCATCGCCCCCCACACACAATAACAATGTATTGAATTCAATAATACTATACTTTGTCGCTAAAGCTACAATACGACTTTATCCTAAGTGCCACTGGCGTATATAAACGTCTTGCTCAACCGAAACGTTAATTGCCCCCCTGGACGTATATATACGTCTTTCCGAAGTACGATCTTTTCCATGCACTGCTATCCATAAAATTATTCCGAAAGCTTTGGAATGTAACAAAAGGACCTTGGCAGTGTTTGCGAAGGATTTCTTTACTTCATAGGATTTGCTTACTTATTCCTTTTCTTCCCCTTACTCACAATACATCGCTTACATGGAAGGTGGCATTGGGAAGCGAATCACGTAACTTTTATTCTGCACTTATAAGATTAATTATAAATTGTGCAAATTATCAAGTTTTAATTTGTGTACAATTTTATATATGACAAGCCCACTGGTAATTATTAAACTTGTTCTTAACTTAGTATTGTTAAATTAATTATAAAATACATTGTGCACTACTGATACAATTTTATAAGTGTATTATATCAGTGGAAATTTGTACTTTATTTTTTATTATGCCCAAATGTATTATTTTTTTTGTTTCCTTTCAGTATATTAATAATTTTCTTTAAAATAATCTTTTGTTTTCGACTTTTCAATATGCTCGCGCCCCCCTCGGGAGTCGCGCCCCACCGTTTGAGAAACACTGGTTTAGCCTCAGTGATTTGTTTAAGTGTTTGGCAACAATATTTTTGAACACATTCAGACACCAATGCAACATTTTCCGCGTTCCCTGAAATCAATTTATTCAATGAATTCTTGGCCTTCTTTAAAACGCCGATGCTATTCGTAAACCTAGGATCTCGCCATGGTAGATTCACCATAAACCTTACTTAGTATTTCCAAAATCTCCATTGGTGCTGTACCTGAGTGATGACAAAAATTAATGTTCAACACTGTTCCCGAGAAGTAATCTTTCTTAGATCGCAGAAGAAAGCTAACTAGCTTCGGAAGATAACAACTTTGCGTGCGGTATGGTCACATGTGATGGATTAAAAAGAACATAGCCAGGTAGGAAAAGGTTATGAGAATCCATTTCAAGAGGTTTAACTTTAATTACTTGCTTTCGGCGTCAGCAATGGATGCAGTACCCAAATATTTGGATCGGCATACTTAAATGAAACGAAGCACATTGTTGCTAATTAATACGTGTGAAATCGGTGTTGCCAACTTGGAGAGTTATCTTGAATATTGACACTTGTTGAATAGTAGGTAATAAGTTTATTAAGCTTTACGAAAAACTTTTTTTTATACAGAGAGATTGGCTAACATGATAATTAATTGTAATTGAATGAGAAAAACTACAGTAGTCTTATATTTGTATTAGTTCTGAATTTAAGTAGCAAGATACTTTTATCAAAATAAGTCTTTTGTATCTCTTTGTGAAACATTGTAATGAAATAAACCTATTAATCTTAGATCAAATTAAAGTAAGTTTACCTGAAATATAATACTCGCTTATGAATAGAAGTGGAACAAAAAAAGAAGGTTTAAAGATCAACACTCTTTTAGTGGACCTTCTTAATATTTTTTAAAGGGGCACGTTACTTAATTTTCTCTTTTAATTAGAGATTGAAGGGTTTAACTGAACAGAAAAAAGTTATTTACATTTGTCAAAGAGAATGACAGAGAACTTTCAAATAAAGGATTAATTAAGCTTTAAGGAGAGTTTTTAATCAGTATTTAACATCAGCCTTGATGATGTTTTTAAATAAATTTTTATTTATGTTGCTTTTTTGTGAATGCTATATTGATTTATATATATTTAAGTTTTTATCTTAAAGGGGTTTTTTTGAAAATTCATTTACGTTTTTAAGACATCCGACTTGTACCAAATTAAATTTTCCTGTGTGTAGGGGGGGGGGGAGTTATATTTTTTTACAATTTATAAAATGCGATAATTCCGTATGAACTTTATTAGACAGCTATGATAAAATACGTGAGTTGTATTGTAAACTTCAGACTGTCCTCCTTGGTCATGGTCATAAGATCCTGGTCGGCATTGTCGAGTCGTGGTTTCAAAGCCTAGAGTCAATGAATATCCTCTATAATGATGTGTGTTAAATTTGTCTTGCTTCAATGTGTTTTCCTTGAAATGGTGGAGAAATCAGGAGAAGGGAGTGACATCTCAGATGTCCTCCTCGTCATTTGAACGTTGTTCAGTTTCGAGGTACATTGCCGATAGCCTTTGTATTGTTTCAGAGTGCGACTTAAATTAAAATCAAGTCAACTCAAAGCAGGCCATTTTTTTGGATCTAGTATAGTTTCTTCAGTTAAAAAGTTTGTATGTAAAATGTATCAAACATTTAAGCAAATATGTGCAATGCTTGCTGGTCTTAACTTGAAACATATTTGGCTTTCCTTAATAATAATATGCAAAAAGTCTTAAAAATCAATTCAAGGGGAGGGAATTTATTCGGCGTGTTTTCCAAGGATATGAAGAGAAAATGGAATATCTCAAACGGGCGCTTGCATGCAAATCGAACATGTTTAAATAATGAATCACTGATTTAAATATGCTATATTTAAATGCAAATTGAGATTTATTTTAAGGTATACTAAGGAGGGGGTATACTTTGTCCACCTAATGGTGGACCAACCCACATTGTACACATTATACAAATTTTTATACTCATTACTTAAATTGTAAAACTGTAATTTACATGTATTATGTAGTTCTATTAATTTGTCCTTAATGTATTCCCCACAAAAAAGCATCATTGTTTCCAATGGTTAACAGGTACACACACAAAATAATCTCAATCTGTTTTGCATCAAGTTGGTATCATTTTTTGTGACTTGGTGACCATAATGATGCTACTGGAAATTGCTAAGAAATCTGTACCATCTAAGATGCATGCGGTTTTTCGAGAAAGCTCTGGAAGGTAGAGGGGGACAACTTAGGCAGATAGTTGTTCTTCAGCTAAAGTGAACTTTTTACGACCCTTTTAATTACAACTTATGTACAAATAAATTTATTACAGCGTCGAGAAAACCTTTTCTTATATATTGAGAATTAAGGTAAGAACTTAATTGTTTGATGGGTCTTAAATCACTCTATTAAAGGCTTTATGAAAAAAAATAAAAGATTAAACATTTATTTGATTGATTTCCATAACATGATTTTCCATTCATAAAGCTGTTTAATCTCTTATTAGTAAAGCATCAGCTGTGATATACCCCCGAAGAATTACTCGACAATTTTATAAAACTGTATAGATAAATTTATTAATAATGAATAATAAATTTATCTTGATTTTCGTAAGTTATGAATAACAGATGTCAATTCTCGTATACTTGATATAAATGAAATTGAAGAACATGTATAATTAGATTAAGTTTTATAAAACAATTTGAAGTCTTCTTTTTTTACATTATTACTTATTTGTAAAGATAATCTTACTCAATTATTTATGAACGAGTTAATAAATCGAAATTTCACAGAAATCGTTAAGAGAGCTTTTAATTGATGTATGTCTTCAAGTGCAGATTTCATTTTAGAGCGCAAATTGCCAAACTGTGAATCAAGCTCATATCCTGAAATAAATAAAATATAAAACATAGTATGAACTTAATATTTAAATTCCAGATTTCATTTAACTTATAATTTTATTTATAATTTCAGCTCTGCTGTAACATTTTGGATAAAAATTTAAAGAAACTCAAAAAGAGTAAATTATTAACATTTTTGTAGCTTCAGAAATTCTATTTGACACTAACTCATCTATTCCCTTTCTAAATATCAAGCTGTAGTATTCACTACCTCTATGTTTGCTCAATTACCGCACCCTCTCAGTTCTAATTATAAAAATAAGAGGACATATTGCTCACGAGTATATTTAGAAGGTAGAATAGTCAAGTAAAGGAGTTTTTCCTAAGCAGTCACGCTTCTGTTTTGTACAGCAAGTAGACTTACGATTTTAAAAGGCAAACCTAGATCATTGTACTGTACTTTTTTCTGTGAAAAAGGTTTATCTTTAGATAAATGGAAATTCCAGGATTTGTTACAAATAAATCTATCTCTGTCCCTGGAAAACGAGGGAATCTCAAATTAAAGTTAACCTTTTAAATTATAAAACTAGAAATATATATATTTCTTATAGGTCACGAAGTATGTCTTGGATGCTTTTAAAATTCAATAATTTATTAAAAAAATAATGTACTTTTTAAAAATTTTAATTTAAATAATAAAATTTCTTATTCTTATAATAATACATTTTGAGCTATTTTGGGGAAACAAACATATAATTGCATACCATCTCAATAAATATTGTTATATTATTGTATACAGTTCCTAGAAGAGGCTCGGTTTGATTCTGGTAAAGCATGGCAATGAATATAAATATATTTTAGAACGCTCAGAATTCGACTCGCTCAAATATATTTATGTTTTTTTTTCAAAACTATGTGGAAAGTAGGAACTTCCTAAAAAATACAACGAAGTATTTGATAATAATTTGGTCTTTAACACGGTATTCAACCTCAATTGGGGAACTGAGTGAAATATTTCAACAATGGTAATTAGTAATAACAATAGTTATTTTAGAAGGTAACAATTAAACTTTTAACAGAAATATGGTTATATCACATTATAAAAATAATTAAATATCATAAAATGATAGACGAATATTTTTTTTTCTAATGGGGCTGCACATTGGTATTTTAACCTTTGCAGACCTAGTCCATTCCCCAAAGCTGGTATCAATTTTAACGCAGCACCGTTTAGGCGGTACCGATTACCGCAAGTAATTTTAATGCTCAGTTTGCTCTCCAGAGGGAGGCACCTGAGCTCTTGACGATGCGAACATGTATTAGGATTTAATTTTGCCGAGAGCACCCAAGCCAAACAGACACTGTAGTGATCTTTTACATGCCGTAAAATCATACGACATGACCACTGTCCATTTTCTGCATCATGAAAATCCATGAACTTGGGCCAAATATATATATATATGCACATACTACTGGCCATTAAAATTGCTACATCAGAAAGAAATAGAGATAATAAAATTATATGTATTGGACAAATGTATTATACTGAAAATAACAAGTGACTACTTTTTCAAGAAAATTGGACGAAATCAGCACCCAGAACAACCACCTCTGGCAGTAACAAAAGCATTTGTACACCTGAGTATTGAGTCAAACAGAGATTGAATGGCATGTACTGGTGCAGATACCCATGCAGCTTCAACATGACGCCACAGCTCGCAACCGTAGTGACTGGTGTATGGTGACGAGCCAGTTCGCTCAGAAACCATGGGGCAGGCGTTTTCTATTAACGAGAGAATTGGTGAACTTACAGGCCAGGGCAACAGCTGAACATTTTCTATTTTCAAGCAGGTCCGTACAATCACGGTAACATGCAAGCATGCTTTATCTTGTTGAAACGTAGGGTTTCGCGGGGCTCGGATAAAAGGTCGAGCCACGCGAGTCTTAACACATCAGAAATGAAACATGCACTGTTCAAAGTGTCGTCAGGGGGAACAAGAGGTGATCGAGACGTGTATCCAATAGCCCCCCCCCCCATACCATAAAGCCAGGCCATGTGCCAGCATAACGTTGGAGAATCCACTCTGCCAATGTGCGTTCACTATGCTGCCGCCAAACACGGTTGCGACCATCTTCATGCTGTGAACAGAACCTGGATTCATCTAAAAAAATGACGCCTTCACCATTCGTGGCTGATCACACCATTGAAGACGTTCCTGTCTTTGATGCAGCGTCAAGGATATCCGTCTCGGAGCTGAGGTTCCATGCTGCTGAAAATGTCGTGGAACTGTTTGTCCAGACACTTGCTGACTTGCAAATGACCCCAATTCTTGATTCAGGGAAGGTGACATTGCTGCACGGTCCATTAAGACTATGAGGGTAACATGCCTGCCTTCTCGGCTGCAAGTGATAAGGGATCGTTGAGATCCAGCATGGCGTTCCATATTATCGACCTGAAACCATTCATTCTATATTCATCTAACAGTCGTTGAATCTTGACCAATGCGAGCAGAAATGTTGCGATACAATAAACCGCAATCCCGGTACGCTACAATTTGATATTTATCAAAGTCAGAAACATGCTGATACTCATTTCTGTTTTTACACGAGGCATCACAACATCTTTTCACCAGGCAACAGGGTTCCAATTCAATTTGTGAATCAGAAACCGCCTGAACAATTTCCTTATTTAAACATATTGTAGGCGTCGCTACCAACGCTTGGTTTGTCTGAATGCGCTGAAAAGCTAATCATTTGCATATCACAGCACCTTCTGGTCGTTTAAATTTCACGTCTGAGCCCTTCATGGTGTGGAAATTTTAATAGCTTGTTACGCAAAATAGTAAAGTTTCACAGCCATTTTGCATGCGTGCGCAGCACCCTCTGAACTGATGCTGAAAGCGTATGAATAGAGGACTGTAGCGGGACGTTGGAAATAGTTAATGATTATTTGTTAGTGGCGAACGCTTAGTGAGACCTAAGTATGCCTCCACAGTGAAATAAGGAGAAATTCCAACAACTTACGGAGTTTGAATGGGGGAGGATTATAGACCTTCGAGAAGGAGGATTTTCCTATCACACAAAAGGGTCTCGGGTGCAGTGGAACAGTTCCACAGTGATAAGAGTTTGGAAGCAGTGGACTGACGAGCACCGAAAATTTTGAAAAACTGGCAGTGGAAGACTAAAGGTGATGTCAGCGCGCGACGATCGACTCCTGCTCCGCGTGGCGGTGAATGACCGTACAGCTTCTTCCATGCAGTTGGCAGCACATTGGTCTACTGCTGCAGGTGTGCTAATATCGAATTCATCAATTCTTTCACGTCTGCTGCACCGTGGATTGCGTGCAAGGATGTCTTTATACAGGATCCCCCTGACGGCAAACCATCGATGGCTGCGTCTGCAATGGGCTCAAGAGCACAGAGCCTGGCAAGCTGATTGGCACCAAGTTGTCTTTTCAGATGAATCACGCTTCAACTTGTGGAACCAGGATGGCCGCATTTGTGTTAGATGCTATGCCAGTGAACGCTGCCTTCCAGAGTGCGTTATCGAACGACATAGGGGCCTAACACCCGAAGTTATGGTTTGGGGTGCGATTTCATATCATGGACGATCCTATCTGCTACGAATTGAGGGTAATCCAGTGCTTCTTAAGCTTCCAGTGTTTGCGACCCAATATTCAATCATAATTTTTATTGCGCTCTCTCCATACAATAACAATGCTTTGAATTCAATAGTACTATACTTTGATGCTGAAGCTACAATATGACTTAAACCTCTTAATTGCACATATAAACGCCTCGTTCAGTCAAAGCGTTATTTCCAATGAACGAATATATACTTCTTTCCGAAGTAAGATCTTTTCTGTACACTGCTATTCATAAAATTAATTCGAAGGCAATGAAATGCAATAAATGGAACTTGACAGTGTTTGCGAAGGATTTACTTATTTCAGAGGATTCTGCTTATTTATTCTATTTCTCCCTCCCCCCCCCAATACATCACCTACGCACGCCTACTTGGAAATCGGTGGCATTAGGGAGAGAATTACGTAAGTTTTAATCGGCTGCCAAGGGATTAACTATAAACAGTACAAATTATCGAGATAAGTGTTATTTTTTTATATAATTTTGTATATGACAAGATCTTGTGGGGTCACTAGAGATTATTAAACTTGTTCTTAACTTAGTATTGCTTAATTAATTATAAAATACTCTGTTCAGTACTGAAACATTTATAAGTGCCTTATATAAGTGCAAATTTGTCTTTTATTTTTTATTGTCAGAATGTATTTTGTTTGTTTATTTCAATAAATTAGTAATTTTCTTAAATAATCTTTAGTTTTCAAATTTTTAATATGCTCGTTCCCCCTTGTAGAGTTATCCTCACGCTCCTAAGAGGGCGCACCCTACAGTTTGAGAAACGCTGGGTTAATCTCAATCTAATCAGGTACGTCCGTGAAGTGCTACAGCACGAAGTCGTTCCCTTCCTTCAAGGCATCCCTGGAGCTATCTTTCAGCTGTATAATGCACACCCACATGCTGCAAAGCCTGTTCGAGACTACTGTTCAGCCCAAAACATGCAACTTCTTCCTTGGCCTGCTTATTCGCTGGATATGTCGCCTACTGAGCTCGTGTGGGATTTGGTTGGTCGGCGTCTCGTTCGTGATCCGCGTCCTGCAGCTTCAAAAGACGAACCTTTGCTGCGCATACAAGCAATATGGAATTCTCTTTCACAAGCAGACATTCAAGATCTGTTTGACTCCATGCCACGTCGTATAGTAGCACTTATTGTAGTTCGTGTTGCCTACACCAAATACTGATTTCGCACACTTAATATTGTTTTTTTTCTTTGAAAATTTCGTCATTTTTTTGCACTAATACAAGGCGTTTATGCATTAACTTTTATTTAATTCAGATGTTTAATTCATGGTGTTGCATTTTTTGCAAACAGCAGTTTATAATGTTAAAGGAAGGGGAATATACTTCTATACATGGTGTAATTTTAAAAAATACATATGTAAATTAAAAAATAAATTATATTTTGCATCTGAGCTTTTTCAAAATTATAACTGTCACTTTTATCATCTAAAATGTGTTTTCCCTTTTCTTTTAAAAAAATAATTGTGCTATCTTGATATTTTTCTTGTTAAGTATTGTTTTTTATGGTTAAACTTTATTTTTCAAGGAAAACAAAGGGATGCTTCGATCTATTGACTGTACTTAGAAAGTTTTAAGTTAATTTTGTGGTGCTAAAAGCTCTTTTAAGTATTTTCTTCTTTATTTCCACTGCATTCAATCCCCGAATTCACAACAAGTATTTGTTGTACTAAAAACTATCTTAATCAGTAACTTTTTTGTTTCTAGAAATAATTTATTTTATCTGAAAACTTATTCTAAATAGATTTTTAAAACTGAAAAATGCAATATAGGCTTAAGAATTAATAATACTTAATTACGTATCTCAGGAAAATCATTTATTTAAAAATATAAAAACTGTTATAGCATTTTATCCCTATTTATCATCAATGATGTTTTTTTTTGTTGTTGGTATGATGGTTATATAAAAACTAATAGAGTGTGGTCCATTCTATTCTGCATGTTAAACGATCTTTGGAAACTCTAACCCATTATTTCTCATAATCCTTTTTCAACATCAATATTTAAGATAAATCTATTTTACGCAAGTTAAAAATCGCTTAAGAATAAACATTTGATTTTTTTTCTTATTTGTTTTGGATAAATTAATGATATTACAGTGTGTGGGATTTCCTTCCATTTTTCATCACAAAAACCAAAAGCAGCTATATTGGATTCACCATAAAACATTTCTCAGGAGTTGTTTGATAAAGAGAAATTGAAAAATTTAATTCCTTAGACAAGTTGAGCATTGTGCATGTTATATTTGCTCTTATATCTTAATTTCTTTATTTTTTAGTAATTGTAGATCTAAGGAAAATGTTTCATATTTATTTGTAATATATTGTAGGCCATTATAAAAGGAATGAATTCTTTTTAAATAAAATGCTGAATACCAAAGTTATAATATTAAAGAGAAGTTTATTTAAATAACTTTCACTAAACGATTTCTAATTATATATAAAAAAGAAGGTTTTATAATTACTTCAAGCTAAAAAATAAATCTTAACATAAAGTTCACGTGAATTCCAAGCCTAATTCTGAAAATAAGGATGTCTATTTCAAAACTAAAATTGCTCATATAATTTTGGGTTGAATACAAATATTGAAATAAAAGTAATATTCTTACTTTAATCAGTGTATCATTATGTTGAACATAAGATTAACACAAAAAGTAACACATTAAATGAGTGCATCCAAAAGAATGCTACGCATTAAATGTTAAGTTACAAAATGTTAAGCACCTATTTTATGTACCTGAATATAAATTTTGACTTATGTGCACAGTCCAAATTTTTTTAAAAATTTATTATAAAAGTGTTTAAAGAAGATAGTTTTATTTATTCCTTTGCTAATCTGTTGATAAAATTTTACGAACTGAAGAAGTTTTTGAATAGCATATGAAAACAACGTTTACACCTAATTTTAGTTAAAATAAAGTTAGAATAAATAAATTAACAAATTATAAAAATGTAAACTAAAATAAAAAATATGGACTCTATGTTCTATTTGACTATCAAGGTGGAAAAACTTATCATTGCGTATAAAGCATAGTTTCATATTCACGAACAATATATTTTCCTGTACTCAAATAACAAATTTTTATTTAAAATATCACCATAACGCTTCTATTGCAATGTTTCTCAAGCTATTGTACGCGTGTCCAGGGAACACGCAATGATCTATAACTGGATGTGTTACCATCCTAGAATAGGAAGAAAAAAAACTTATGACATAGAGAATCAAATGATAATAAATCATATATTGTGTGGGTTTATAAATCTGGATTTTTCAATCTAAAAGTAGGACGGGAAAATGTTCAGAATCCTATATTCTAAAAGACTTGCTTAGATAAATTTAACACTTATACTTAAATATCATATTGTCAGATTGGACACTTAATACTGTTGATTCAACACTTAATTATCAAAATCAGTTTTACAATGCATGAACTGTTCCCAATAAAAAAGACACATTATAACATACACATCATAATAAAATTTATTTATTTCCAATTTTTGCTTAACACTTGTTTACATATAATAAAAATTGCTAATATACAAAATTAACACAGATATCAAACAAGCATATTTTCTTAGAGTATGTGTCCCCCTTACGTATGTTTTTTTTTAGTTACAAATGTTATTTTTGTTAAATGATATTAAAAAAGAATGGAATCAATTTTTAAAATAATAAGGAAAGATTAAAAAAACGTTAACATAAATATTAATACATAAAAATTACATAAATCAGCTTTCGAGCAATGTCAAAAAATGTACAAAGCCATTATTTATAAGAATATTGAACGCAGAGAGATCAAACGGCTATTGTTTTGACAAAAAGTTTTCTCTAAAGACACTGTTAACATATTTCTCTCACGCAAGGTTATCGATTTACATTGAACAAAAAGGTAAGAAATATTTAGTGACTTGAACCACAAGCCTTTTTTGAGATCCTTATGCAAACAGAACTGCAACATTTTCTTTTCTGAACTATAATAACATATATACTTCTCATTTCATTCTCATATTTACATCTTATACATATATAACATTCGAAAACATTTATGAAATTCTGCATATTGCTTTTCCTTTTCATTACACCATTGATACAACAATATTCAAGTAAATACCAAACCATTTGCTCTCTGTTATGTACATTTATAAAAAGCAATGCATGTATGTAGTCTTCACACACTACAAATAGCACAAATTTCAGCAGATAAAAGATTAATTAAAGTTTATTTTTCCTTACTGTAATGTTTTAAACTTTTCCATCAAGTCATTGTTTCTAAGAAATGTTAAACCGTTATTGGATGACTGAGGAAAAAAAATTGTTGCGTTGTTATCTCTACTTTTTCAAATAAATGTGCTTGTTTTGTTAATAAAGTGCTTCAATCTTTTAATAGAGATTTTTATTGTCACATAGAAATATACTTTAAGAATTAAGATTCATATTAAAATTTCTTGGCACAATAATTTAAAAAATTTTTTGGAATTATCAAATTGAGAAATGCCTTCAAAAGAATAGTATAAAAATTAATTCACTTTTAAACCAAAATGGATTTACCTAAGACAGATTCCATACTCGCTTATGGAAATATGTTATTTGTAATAATTTGATTATATTTCGGTGCTGAGACATTTTACGCTCAAAGTTTAAAAAGAGATCTCAAACTTGACACAATTTTTTTGCGTTTAAAACTATGTTAATGTTGATATTCTTCTTGATATTAATTACAACACCTTAAATACTTTATAAGGCTGCAATTTAAGATTTAAAACATTGATTTAGAGAGATATTTTATTTTCCTATGTGCATATAAATAAAGAATGAATTTTAAGTAAAAATAAAAAAAATATGTGTTAGAGTACCAAATATATATTATGCAAGTAAAAAAAGGCTTTTGATTTGAAAAAAATAATATGGTATAATTTATTACTCTTTATGGGACAGCTAACTCAGAAATTCAGGAAATGTCGCGAAAAAAAGTTATGTTCTTCGGCCTGCTCCTGCTCTTCGTTTTTTTATCTTAGTATTAGTTTTTAAGCAATAAAAATTTAGTTATGTATAAAGAGCTGTGATTTATTTGTGTGTGCCTAGACTGAACATTATAGCACTATTTTATGTTATTACTCATTTCGAGTGTATTTCTCTAAGCAAGGAAAAGATAGCCTTAATTTTAAAAACACGAAAGACATTCAAAGCATTTCTACCGTTATTCTTGATTATTAATTTACAAGCTTGAAATTACAAAGTAACTTCCATTATAAATGAAAATGGACGTGTTTTACAACATAAGCAATCTGTTATTATTTTGCAAAAATAAGTTGTTTAAGTAGATAAATACGAATAGACATCATTTGAAAGGAATAAAAATATAATGTGTAACAATTAGTCACATCTATGTTAAATGCTTCTGGAAGCGTTGTTGTTGTCTTACAACTTTTGTTTTTATTTGTTATGCAACCATTGATTTAAATATTTAACTTTTCAACCAAGGTTGCAACAAGTTCAACACAGAACATCACACATAATTCATATCACTATTGAAAAGACTAATTACATGACTAATGCTAATGATGTATAAAATATACTGAAATACAACGAATGTAAAAAGTACACGATAATGATGATAAGGCATATAGCTATATTTAATTCAAACATCCAGACATCAAGTAATTAAAATTTATAAAACATCCAGACATTCTACTTTTTTTTCTAGAACTTTCAAAAAGCCATCAGCATAAGTTATTGTTTCCATAAATGTTATTGATATTCATATGACGTTCACTAGTTACAAAAAATTCTGATGAACAAAATCAAATGGGAGAAAGAGAACTACAATTAAATATGCAATATTACAAAATGATATTTATGAGCATGATGCAATGAATAAAATATATAATACTCTTAATTAAAACTATGCTGAAAATATATTTCATACTTACTAAGTATATAACTCTGCAGTTATTTGCACTAAATAGCACAGATGCCAACCAGAAACTTTGGCAGCAAATCTTTAAACACTTATGACTAAACAGCATTGGTATTATTATAAATTTATTTTATTTAATAACTCATTTACGAAATATACATCTATGAGATATTCAAAATCTGCTAAATACATTGAATAATTAAAATAAGTTAAGATATCCAACTGCTTTAGGAACAAGTTCCTTTAAGACTGTAAATGACAAAAAATATTTTGACACATTTGCAAAGATCTTGACTAAAAGGTTCATAAGTATATAATTTTGAAATTTAGTTTTAAAAAGTGCGCGAAATAACAGCTTTTTTTAATGAGTTACTGAAGGATGATCAACATTAAAAGGAAAAGAAGAAAAGAAAAAGAAGAAAAAAAAAACGTTTGATTTCTATTTATAGATAGAATCCATTAGTCTGTTTAGACCCTAAACTAGTAATTTTAAAATGTTCAGATTACTTGTAAAGACACAGAAAATCAAAATGTACCACCTGATTATTTCTCACAACATTAATGAACGAACGGGTTAAATCTAAAATACTATGAATCAATTAATAATAAAGATTTTAAAGTTATTCTTAAAGAATTACCAAATAATGCAAAAATCACAACTGCATTGAGTTTTATAAAATTTCAAAAGTGCATCAAAGTTGAAATTTCGTTTAAGATTTTTAGAAAATTTTGATTAAAAAGTTAAGACAGTTCTAAATTCCCACGCAGTTGGACAACCTAAATGAGCCTTTATATGTCATGAGAAATTATTTTCGATACATATTTCTTTATTTAATTTTTCAAAATTAGTTCTTGAGAAATATGGTAATTATATACGTACTATCGCAACCATATATACCAACTTTTAAAATAACTTGCCGAATTGGCAACCATGCGCTTCTTTTCATATTTCTCCTCTTGTAGCGATTTTAAGCCTAACCATTCTTTTATATGGCAAATCTAGGACTTACCGAATTTTTAACTAATAAAATTTAATAATAAAGTAATAATAGTAATATTATTATTTATTATTTAATACTAAAAATAATAAATTTAAATGCGTTAATAATAAAAATACGTTTATATCTCTTATTGATTATTATTTATTTATAATTACGAATTATTTTTTTACGCAATAATTTTCGATTATTCGCTCTATATTCCCATCAACATATTCTGTTGATGGAAATATGGGGAATTTTCCATAGAATTTGTTTTTAGAATTGGGCAGTTCAATTCAATGTCACCTATATGATTGCAATAGTACATAAGTACCAAAAATATTTATATTTTATATCATAAATAAGTTGTTACTGATACACTGCTGACCATTGAAATTGCAGCACCATGCAAGGTCGATAATATAAATGTTAAATTCGCTTGAAAGGAAAAAAATGCTAGGATATACAAATAATTAACATTTAAGTGCGATCAAACGCCACAGTAAGAGGAAACGAAGTCAAACTTTGAAGAAAAAGAAAGTCATGTCACGAGTTTCTCATTAGGAAATTACATTTGGTTGGTTGTGACTGGATCATACCTATGCTTGACGTCACTAGGCAATTGAATCGTGAAGCTATCCTCCATCCCATATCAGAATGTTTTTTGGTGCCTGACAAAACTGGCAGTCCTGTGTGGAGAGAAGCTACCTGATTAGTTGGTGGTCTTAATGGTGCTTGCAGACAGAGTCCATATGGAGAGAAGTGAGTGACTAGATGATGTTAAGCCTTAGTATAAAGGAAAATCGGGGCCACCAGCACTCATTGGAATATGATAGAGGAATTGAGGCGTACAGAGTGATTGTTTTATCGTTACGCGATATTGCTACTAGCGTTAGCCGGAATACAATTATTGTAATGCAAATAAGGGAATTGATGGGTTAAGGAGGTTCATACTGAATGCAATACAGAATGCTGCCAGCCTCTCCCCATAAACATCCAATACGACAGGAATGTTGTCAGGCAATCCTTGTAGGATGGTACAATCACATCATGGACTTTGTTTGCAGCACACGAGTATCTGCGCGAATCGTGTGATGATGTCTAGAGCAACGACCACTTTCTGCATAGCTACAATTATTGCAGCTCTCTTTGGCATTGTAGATAAAGATGCTCGATGATAGTATTGCGCCAAACAACGAAACTGAACACAGAAGAGGCAATAAGTCGTTTTTTAAAACGAACTCTGCTTCTGCAGGCAACATCCTGATAGGCGCATCTGTGTTTAAAGGTACATAGGAGAGCGCTCGTTGCCTGCCTACACCTCATATTGCCACATAGACCCTGCACTTGACGTGATGAACAATCAACAGGTACACGAAAAAAACACCTCTTGTTCTCGTTGTTGTTAATCTGAACAACCGTTGTTACATTTCTGAGCTCTTATGGCTGGTCACTAAGGACTTTCGACGTCCCGGAGCCTTTCAACAAGATAACGCAAGACCGCATGTCCTGACTTGCCTCGATATAGATATGGTTTTACTATGACGCTAGACAGGAGATTCTCCATACCCACCTCCCTTTAAAAACATCCGTTATTTGGTTGCTGAGGGTCTGGAGCACCGTCCCTCTCCAGCAATTGTGATTTATTTTGTGTGCCATAGAGATTTGAAGTAACAGGTAGTTGTGTAGTAATTTTGACCCGTGTATTATCCCGCATTGGCTTCAAATTTAATCATGTTTTCTTCCTACTATGCTGTATATATACAGTAAAGTACAGTATAATAGTAAAAGTTTTGTTATTTAATTTCTTTTCTGGTGTTGTAATATTAATCGTCAGCAGTGTAGATTTTAAATATAGGTACAGATGGTCGTCAGTGAACAATTTATTTCCAATTTTCATTTATTGAAATGAAATCTTAAATGAAATTTTTAAGCGGTACATCGTTCATCACGGTAAGAATAAAATTTCATTAACAAATACACAGAAGTTCTTTCAAAAAGTATGCTTATGGAAACAAGAAATGGAACAAAAAGCATGAAATTAAATGACTAAATATTGTTCAAAAATGAACAAAAATACATAAATGCGATATATATGAGATATGGCTCTACAAAGATTATCACTGCATTCTCCACTGTAAGAAAAGATAATGAAAAAATACATTTATCCTCATACTAATATATATATATATATATATATATATATATATATATATTATTGTTCTACGTTTATATATTATAACATCATTCACAAGGTATAGTGGAAGACTTTAAATCTAGCCTCTGTATTCTAAAATTTGTGCTGTACTTAATAAAGTTGTAGAACTATATCATAATGAACAAGTACATTTAAGACACCAAAAGAGTTGTCATGAATAACATCATATAAAATATTTACAATCAGTATGTAATATAATATAACTATAAAAAATAATATACCACATATAAAAATGTAATAAAACTCATGCGAAATAAAAAAAGCACGTAATCCTTGTTATGGTGATTTGAAATATATCACAAAAACTTCTCAATATCTTTTGTTTCATTTTTCTTAAGGTTGTTGTGCATATTAGAAGTGATAACTTATAATAAATAAATTAAATGGGGGAATAACTAAATCATATAATTTTAAATTTAGGTAAAAAATATTATTCCACCTTCTTAATTGTACACCGTTATATGAATTTTAATAATTTCGTGATAAATTATCGAATTCAGAAAAAAATAGACAGTTGTTTTATTTTTACTTCAACAATTTGTATACCAAAACCTTATTATTGAGTATTTGAATTGCTGAAAACATTCCATATTTTTTTATTGTTTCGTCAATAAAAAATCTGTTTTTTTTAAAAAAATATTTGCTGTTTTTAAAATTCCCAGAGTATATATTTAGTTTTTTTCCCCCTAATTATTTAATGTCGATTTCAAATGAAATTTTATTTATGTACTAGAAAATGTGGATTTACAGATTTTTATTTAAAACATCTGTATTTATAATAAATATTTATCATATTTTCTTAAAATTTTAATAAAAAGATTTGAATTTTCTTAAACATCTATGAAGTTGAAACTTAGATTTGAATTTGAATTGATTTTTAAAATTATGTCTCACTTCATTATGATTCTGTATACTGTTAGGGCTACTTTTCTTTATTTTGTGATTAACTGTCAAGTATAATTTTTAATAATATTTATTACAATTATTATAAATTTGAAACCAGTTGCTATTTTATTGTTATATATCAATATTTTTTTTCTAAGTAACTTGATTTAAACGTTGATTATTGCTTCAAATTTACATTTTAATTAAAAAATTTTAGCAATATTTTTTATTTAATGGTTATTAAATAAAATTAATTGTTATTAAATTATTAATAACAAAAAATTATATATTAAAAAAAATTATAAAATTATTATTAATTTAATGGTTATTAATAGTAATTTAAATGATTTTTGTACACATAAAAGGTAAAGTAATCTTTGAATAAAAAAAAGGTTTGTTTTAAAAAATACGCGATGAATAAAATATTTAATTATATTTAGAAAATCTCATTGTGTTATATACTGTTAAATTTTAATATGTGTGTGTGTCTTTAGTATTCATTTTCAAAGATTTTGAGAAATAGTAAGTAATGCACTAAAATAAAATAGGGCATGCAGGATATTATGTCCTATTTTGAGAATAAACGATAACTCATATCGTTTAGACTTTATAAATTATACGGATTATTATTAAACACAATCAATACTCGTTATTCAGACATCTATATTAATGAAGTTATTACACTTAAAAAGTTTGACTAATTCCACGATCTTGAAAACAGCATTAATCTTTCTTTCATGACGTAAAATGCATACCTTGTGAATGAATATCACTTACATATTTTACAAATATACATCACATTCTTCAGTCATAAGTTTACTTTAAAAATGTCTTTAAAAATTTCTTACAAATTTATTTAAAAAACAATTTATAATTGAGTCTCTAATCTGCTTGTGCGTCATACCCAATACTGATTCTTCCTTAGAACAGGGTTGCAAGCAGGTCCAAATCTTAATTCAGAACCTTCATAATTACTCCAGTCCTCACCCTCACTTGGATCTCTTAAGAGATAAGGACCTTTAAGGACTGTCTCATTAATTTCGTCCCCCTGAGCAATGGGAGTCACTTTACATGTGGGGAGAGGAACACTGATTTCTGTCCACTCTCCATTCTCTAAAATATAAGGTGGTGGAGGAAGAGAAGGTTCCGCTTCTAAGCATCTACCTCTTTTCTTCAACGTTCTATTTTTAGAAGTGCCACTGCCTCCAATGCATCCAAGATGGGCTGTACTACCCGATGGGGAAGTAGGAGGAGGTGGTGGAGGTGGGATATCGTCCGACAGGGATATGCTGCAATTGGAATGATTGTTATCAGATATGTCTAAATCTGATTGAGCAGTGTGTGATCCAGCCACTGTTTTGCCCCTCCCATGACGGTGACCAAAATAAGGGTCTTTTGTCCTTTCTTTGTTTCTTTCTTTTCGGATAGAGCGACATTTAAATGCAATGATAATCACGAGACAAATTATGACTACACCCAAAGTGATGCCTGCTATCAGAAGATGATCATTACTAATACTTGGCTGTTGTAACTCACCATTTGAAGTTTCTGGCACAGAAGTGACCGCACGAGTGATGTCCGGTTTTACAGGAGGAGGTTGAGGCTTCAGACCTGGTGTAAATATTTCTGTAGGTATTGATGAAGAGAGGGTTGTATCAGATGGCTGAATTGTAAAAAGGAATTTCCCTTTTGCCGGTTGAACTCGGGGAGCCGTCAAAATATACTCGAAACTGTCAACAACATTTCCTTTTAAATCCATACTTTTTCCTTCGTAAAAAACATTTTTGTTCATTATATCTTCATGTGTGAACTCGAAGCTCTTAGGGAAACTTCTTTTGGAGTATTTGTTTGAGTTCATCTTCTTTAAAACACCTAATTTGGGAAATTTAAAAACTGAAAATTTAGGATTGCTTTTAGTTTGATGAGCAAGTTTTGAAGCATTCAAAACATCTGCCGTAATTAGGGTAATGCCTGAAGAATTGGCGATAAGAATCCTCTGTTGAACCAATGGAATTACGGTAATATTTACTATTTGGTTTTTTATGATATTTTTGCCACTTTGGATATTGACTACAAAGTAATCATCAGAAGCCTTGAGATCTGATTGCATATAAAACACCAGCCCATTGTCGATATCATTTTGTCGGAAGAATCGTAATACGTCATCATTCACAAATATGTGTCCATATAAAGGCAGAGATGTTATATTATACCAAATTTCTTCGTTGTTTGCGTTAGTTTCAGCACCTAGGTTTTTACTGCCAAGGAAAACAGCAGTAGAACCTTGTTGAACTTCGATGGCACTTATATTTTTCAAATGCAATTTAATAGGAACTATGGCGATATCTAGAACTGCATAATCCGCTTTATGTTTTCCATCTGTAACTTTAAAGGAAAATGAACTTCTATTCTCACTTGTACCATCATGAACATATTGCACCAAATAATTGTTGATATCTTCCTGAGTAAAATTATTAATAGAAGTGTTACGCATGATTAATTTACCAGTTGGTGGAGACTTAATTGTCTCATAAACGATGTCCTTTGGCACGTCATCTGCATCAGTCACGTTTAAAATGTTTGGTCCTAAGATAGCTGACTGTCCTTGAACAATTTTTAGCTCGGCAGTTTTCGTCAGTAAGATAAAAGGATTATCATTGACTGGGTAAACTACAATGTTTACAGTCCCATTGAAAAGTAATATATCAGGGTACCCTTTATCATCTAAAAGATAAAATCCGATATTGAAACTATCGCTGAAAGTGTCAGAATCGTCATGGTGATAGCGCACTCTTTTCTTTCGAATATCTTCTCGATTGAATGATAATTTGTTTATAAAAGTTGAGTTGCCATTGTCTGTTTCTATCCAACCATTAACAGGATTTGAATGGAGTATTATTTTTAATTTCTTCGCAAATTCGCTTTTTCCCTTCCCTTGCCATAAACTAAACAAACGTGACATATCGACATGTTCTTGTCCAATTACTGCCATGCCACCTTCTTTTACTTCCAGTGGATGTAGAACTACCAACTGATCAAAATTTCCTGTACCAAAATTTCCGACAGATATTTCTATATGAAATTCTACATCTTTAACAGTTTCTGCGTTTTGAGTTTCTATATTAAATCTAATTATGTCTGACGATTTCAAACCTACCATTGGCTTATTATGTTCATACAAAACAAGATTTCTGTTTACTTGCTCTTGAGTGAATTTTGAAACAGGCATTAATGAACCATCTGGATTTTCTACTAGCAATCTTCCCAGTTCAGGACCGTAAGTAACAGAAAAATCTATAACTCTCGTTAGATCATGATCATTTGTTGTCACAAACAAGTGGTCTTTTGTTATTGATTGCTGCATGCGAGGAAGAATACTCAATTTTTCATTCGTAGCGAGTATAATTCGAAGAACGCGTGCCGTGATAGTAAATACATGGGGCGAATCAAAATTGGTGCCATCATTTATTTGTAACTTGAATCCACCAGCTTTATCACCTAAAAATTAAAATATATCTGTAAGCCAATCAAATGTGTTAATGAATATAATCAGTCAGTTTTCGAATATGCATATATTGTTATTTGAAATTAATCGTAGGTGGTTGTGATTAAGTTTATGTAATGTCTAATAACAGTATTCAAAAAATACTTTTCAGCCAGTTCTATGGTTTATTGCTACTTTTAGGAGAAAACGATTGCTCTAAATTCTTTACATTCCTCGTTTTTATAATTTGATTACGTCTGTTTAATATATATTTACCAAAATGATATTTTCTCATGAAAATTTTTACAGACAATAAAATAATACGAATTAAAGATTTAATAAAATACATAATTAAATTTTATGAAAGTATCATACAGAAAAAGATAGTAATATTATTATAGAAAAAATTTATTTAGTGACGTGCGATAAGTTATTGAAATAAATGTGTAAATATTTCAACAACTGGAACTGTAGTATTGATCTCATTGGCTAGGGAAATGAAATTAGCAGCATAATTATTTTAACAAGTGTTAAAAATGTTTCCTGCATTACATTTATCAGAATTAAATTTTGTGAGGTGCATATATTAGAATTCCAAAAAAGTTATCACCTAAGTCCAAAAAATATTGATAAAGCTAGCAAAAAGTATTATTTTTCTGTTATCATTACAAGATGAATATATTCATGTTTCATGCAGTTTATGTTCGAAATTTAACAAAATTGGTAAGGAATATTTAAAAAACACAACTTACCTGTATGTACAAAAACTATCATTCCTCTGTCAATCTGATCTTGCGTAAAACTTAGAATTGGAGTCTTCGTATCATTTTTCAAACTTATGTAGCCATTACTAGGAGAGGAAATTACGTAAGTTATATCTGACGGATCTGAATCTTCGTCTATAGCTGCAAGATGTTTGTTCGTTATTACTGTCACATCACCTTCCCACACGTCCAGTCCTGTATTGTTAACAATATGAGGAGTTTCGTCGTTTACTGGTTCTACAATAACATGAACAGTACTTGGCGAGCTTTCTTTGTTTAAGGCGGTTGCGTTGGCTACTATAGTGAACCAGTCACGTGTTGTTTCAGAGCCATCATGAACATAATGGATAAATCCACTTTTTAGGTGAGAAATACTGAATCTTGTAACTCTAGATCTGGTATTTTTTATATAGGAAATATAGCCATGCTTTGGTTTCTCAATTACTAAGTATTCAGTAATCCAATCTTCATAGTAAGGATTCGTCACACTGATATCACTAATTTTTATTGGAACTTCACTTCCCTCAACTACTGTAATATTGCTCGCTTTCAAAAATATAATTTTTGATATTATTTTAAAGTAGAATGTTAAATCCCTGATAGAAGTAATGCCATTTGTAACTTCGAAAATAAAATAATCTTCAGATACATTTTGTTCTGTATGAAAATAGTGTAGTTTTCGTTCATTGATAGCATATTGGGTGAATACTTTGGCAGGCGATGTTTTAGAAACAGATTTCCAATCTTCATATTCGCCGACGTCACCTATGACTAAAAAACCGAATTTAGGTGGAGTCATCACTCTATAAGTCACATTATTCGTGTTTATGTTTGGTTGAGTAATATTTAATACAGAAGAATCTATCGTTGCCACTTTTTCTTCATCCACAAATAGAGTTTTATTAGTTATAACTTTTAATGGCTCCCAATAGATATCAGGATAAATGTGGAATTCAAATGTTCCATCGACAGTGATGTCTTCAAGAAAAGCAGAGAAGCTAAATGAATCTTGAAAACTCACACTATTATCGTTTTCGTATTCTACGTTCTCCAAGAATAAATCTCTCTGAGTAAATTCATTTGCAAGTTTACCATTTAAAAGAATCTCCCCATATTTTGGTGAGGAAGTTATTTTATATGTTATATCGTATGAATCAGCATCTAAATTAGTTTCGACTGTTAAATTTGATGCAGTAAGTAGTCCGTTTTCTCCTCTTTTAACAACTAACCCTGTATTTTGAGTAATATTAATGTACGGTTTGGAAGCTTGTATTTCTAAGATCCCAGTAGCATAAAACTTCCCATCTGTGATTCTCAGAACTGCTTTGCCGTACGGGGGGCCACTATGCCGAAACTTTATTTTGCCTGAGTCTAAATCTACTTGAGTGAACTGGTAAACTTGAGTAGACATATCTTCGATATGAAATAAAGCACCATTTGGGATTTCTCGGCGAGTGTACTGGATATCAGCAGGCGTTGAGTCGATATCTGGGTCCACATATTTCAAGTCTATCCCCGTAAGTTTTTTTTCACCATCGAGAACGACATGGAACACTTTGTCTACTTCTCTAATAGGTGGGTTATCATTTTTCATGATAACATGTATATGAACAGTGCCATAATATACGAAACTTTCAGCGTTGCTATCGGCAGTTGATGCTATAAAATGAAACATGTCCCTTTCATTTTCTGAATCTCCATGCACATAAACTAATCTGCTTTGCATTATTTCGCTTGATGTCACAACATTAACAGAATCTACTTCAATTTCATTATGATCTGGACTTAATTTTCTTAAAATTCCATGCTTAGGAGGAGTTGTAACATTGTAAATTATTTCTGCTTTGGAAGGAATTTCAATGTGAAGTTCGCTTGGTCCAATTTTAGAGGTACCACCTTCTAGGACAGTCACTTTCTCATTTATAATGACAGCTTCGACATCCCCCGGTTCATGTTTTATTTTAAATTCTGTCTCCTTTGAAATTGCACCACCAGAGCTTGAAACTGTAAAAACAAACATATCTTGCATGCTAGAATAACTCCTTCGATGTAGTTTGTATTTTAACTTTTTCGAATCTATATCATGCTGTGTAAAAGTTGAACCAATTTCTAACTTTTTGTGTCTTGAATCTGAATCACTGGTACGAAAAATAATGAGGTTTCCATATATTGGAATTGATTTTAGCGTGTACGTAATATGTTCAGATGAAGTGGCAATAGGATATGTTTCAAACTTTAATTCTGTATCGCTAATGATACCCTCTATTTTTCTGTTCAACTGAAGATCAGAATTGCAGATTTGCTTAAGATTAATTGCAATAAATGTTATGCGAAAATCATAAGTAGTTGGAAACTTTATATCTCCTGAAGAAACAGTAAATTTAAATTCATCATAAATAGGACGGTCCTTATTGTGAACATATCTGAGTTTATCTTTCTTTAGTTGTCTTTGAGTAAAATGATTAACTGTATACCAACGATTATTGTTTCTTAATCTCTGTAGGCTACCACATGTGGGTAATTTCACCACATCAAATCGAATTTCCAAATTTTGATCCGGAGCATTGTCTACAAATGTTAAGTTATCAGACGAAATCAAAGCATATGAATCATAAGGCAATGTTATTCCTGTGTTATTCACTAAAGTAATTTCTAAATCAAAAGGAGCTATTCTAAAAGTTGATGTTGATTGATCTGACTGAATTCCATCTGAAACTCGTATAGTGACGCGAACATTGCCAGCACCTTTATTGTTATAAGCTATAAGGTTATCGTTAATATCTGCTTGTGTAAATGTATCTGTAATTTTTCCTGGCATTTTAGCATTTTCAAAAAATGCTTCAGTTTCAGGAGAGCCTAGATTCAATATTGTATAAACAATATCGCGTGGTTGGCTGTCCGGATCTTCCGTATCCAACAAATCTGTTGTAATCGTTTTCTTGGTATATTTTGCAATCCTAAATATTTTGCCTGCTAAAAGCTTTAGCTTAGGTGGATCATTCACAGGTAATATTTGAATATGAAACACAAAGCGATGTTTTTCTTCCAGGTATGAAGGAAGTCTAAATGTTCGTGCTCGAAACTCAAGTTCAAATACTACTGAATCTGTTTTAGTTTCAGATCCATCGTGTGAATACCTGACTTTATCAGTACTGAGATCTAGAAGTGTGAAAACGCTATCTGCAGTTCTTCGCCATATCTCTATTTCTAAAGTTCCATGTTTAGGTTCCTCTACTATATGGAAAAGTACTCCCGATTCTCTAATTCCAAATTTTTGGTATTCTAAAATAACTTTAATATGATTAGCTGTAATTAAATCACTTCCACCTTCAGATATTACAAGTGGTTGGAGATTCAATATTTCTAAATCAATGGGCTTTGGAAGACTTTGTGTATAGTTTATATCCCGATGAAAAGTTTGCTCTAACACAGTTATCGAGCTCACAAATGCACCTGAAGCTATCAACTCCATCTTGATAGCATTCTGCTTCTTGTACACAAGGTTCTTGTAAGCACATGTATTCCCAGGTACAATCAGGTTGGATACCATGTGTTACTTCAGCTTCTCTAAACCCAACTAGTTGATTATTAATTTTAATATTTTTAATGCACCCTTTGAGAGATGATTCAGCCCCTTCTATGAGAATAGACTGGAGTCCATCTTGTAAGGCACGTGCCTGCTTATTAAGTTCGATTCCACCAACATAAAACAAGCCAGCAAGATCAAAAAAGCGATTGTCTCCTAAACCAGGTCGTAAATTTTTAGCATGGCCATCCACAACTATTTCAATGTAAGACTGGCTGAACTGCACATCAATATGATGCCAAATGCCATCACTTACTACAACATCTGATAGTAAGACAACCGCACCATTTCCTTCATTTACCGAAACCGCAGTTTTACCATCAAGTATCTCTAAAGAAATGAAATCAGATTTTAAAGGCACTCCAGCATTGTAGAACAACACAGCAGTGGGAGTTTGGGTCTTGACATCAAGAGAGACGGATCCACCATTTCTGGCGTTCCATGGTTGAAGAGCAAGGAAGGAACCTGTAAAAATACATACCTTTATTTACCTTACTTGGTGTGTAATAATGAATAGTAAAATTATATTAAAAGTTTAATAAAAGAGTGGTTCTTAATCTTAATGAAGATGTTCAAACATAGCACAGACTTCCTAAATGAATCTTGGTTCCATTGAAAAAAGTAACGGTAAATGATTTAAAGCGTACATTTAAACTACATATGTGTTTCTATTGACAAAAGATCGTTTACCGACTCACTAGCGTTATTCAGAACAAAACTATTTAATTTATTATTTTGAACACGTTTAAATAACAAAATATGTTTATAAAATTTATAATCGAAGAAAATTAGTAGAAATTTGTCTGGTATTACATCTCTATATTTATTAAAGATAATTAGTTAAGAATAATTTTGTTTTAATTGCTCAGCTAAGAAAGTGACTCTTAAGATATTTGTCAAAACGCATTTATAGTTAAGACAGTATATTACTTTGTTTGTGTTTGAATAAATTAAACACAGAACTTGTTGCGGGAGCTCAATGGCTTGTTTTTACTAATAAAGTGATTAATTATCGAATATACAAGTAAGATTTATAGGATTTTATGTATAAAATAAGGCCTTATTAAGTAGGAATGCTAAGGAACTGATAATTCGAAGTATTGTCCCTCAATATCCACTACTGTTCCCTATCTTTTCTGAAATATAGAAATTAAAAATGAAAGAATGACTAGTCTTTAGAGGTAAATCCAAGAACTTCTGCATATATTGCTTGAGAGCAGAAGGATTTTTCTGACTGGGCATAAGTGGTTGTTCAAAACAAGTAGTAGTCTGCAGAAGTAACGTCTGGAGAATGCAACTGCTGTGGTAGATTGTCCCATTTATAAATTTCCATGTAGTTTTTGACTGGCATTACAATATGTTGTTAAGCATTAACAGGCTGCAAAATCACTTTTTTGATTCTCTGCTCACATTCAGGCTGTTTTTCCTTAAATGTTTTTCAAACGCGTCAATTATATATAATCGGTAGTTATAACTCGGATGAATTCAATCAGTTTTAGCAGCATTTAACATCTACACACTATTAATTCCACAAAATGTAGATCATATTCTTTTATCTATGAATATTTACTTCCACCGTTAATGTAGCTGCATAGGTGGATCAAAGCTAAGGTTTTTAATGTTTTGTATTGTCGCAAGTTAAATCACTAGTTACAACTCAGTTCAAAGAAACCTTCCGCTTTTCCTTTCTACCCCACCTCTTGAATTAAATTCGTAAGGGAACCAATTTCCTTGTTTTGACATTGTTCTCATGGCTCTAAAACGTAATGAAATTGTTTGGTGAGTTACTCCCGAGGTTTTTGAGAATTACCCTTGCTCTTGAGTTCCATAATGTATCCGATTTTATATTTTTAAACCTGCCTAAGAATCTCTTATCTTCCGTGACAAGTTCATCACTTTTGAACTTTCTAAACTAGTATTTACCAATTAAAATACTGGTTTAGCAGTGTACTAGTGTAGCACGGTCTTTACAAGCTACAACATAGTAATCAATTGCTTTCAGCTGTTTTTTTTTTCAAATCGAAGGGCAGGAAATTAAAGCTTCCTATTGTTGCATTTTGCTGCCACAATGTTGACATATTTTGAATTCAGAGACTATGTTGTCTACACTTAACAAAGCAATATGTACTGAAATCTAAAGCCTTATGATGATGGTTTGACATGAAGGGGATTAGGTAGTAATCCGTAGCAATTTAATACTGGTAAGTCCTCTCTTGTGAATCCTTTAAAACTTATATTCCCAATGTTTCTAAAATAATTTTTATTTATCTTAATTCAGTGTTAAAAGTTTTTTTTATTTGTCGAAATAAATAGAAGATAAAAAAGAAGGAATGTAGCGATGTAATAAATTAAAAATACTTTAGATTACTCAGATAACGATGGAATAATGAAATTAGATTTTAATTACACTCTGTGATGTGCGTTTAACATTTTCTGTAAATGAAACCTAATTCTTTATCTTACATGCTCAACGAAAACTTCTAAAAAGAATGACTATAATAAATACGTTTAGCAATAATTTACGAAATCCTATTCCCATATATAACGAACTTGTTTTACATTCATAACTTACTCCATTAAAAGTTATTTAAGTAAAAATTTGGAAAACACATATAGGTAGAAACTTAACTTAGGGATATTAAATTTATATACATATGATATAAATTCATATAAGTAATAAAATCTCATGAGCAGTATTATAGTGAGAAATAATAATCCGACAGTTTTTACTTTTTATATATATATATATATATAACTAATAATTGTATTCTATAAGTACTCAATTTCAATAATATTGTAATATACAAAGTTGACATCAATTGGTTATTGATTGATGTAACTATTATAACAAAAAAGTATTTATGGTTTACCTGATCGATTATTAAGCTAAAATTCCAAGTAAAACTATTAATTGCTTCATTTTCATTAAGCCTGCAAACAAACGATTAATACCACTTTCACAAATAATGTATACGTTCGAATTTAATGTAAATATAATATTTTAAGTTTCTTCGATTATTTTCACTATTCAGAGTACACGAACTTTTTATTACGCAATTTTGTCGAAACTGTTTTACTTATTTTATTATTTTGTGTGTGTGTGGAACAGCATTTACAAAATTCTAATGTTAAGATTACATATTTGCTTTTAATAATTATAGTTAAATATCTCTTTTAATGTTTTTACGCAACAGTAATTTTTAAAAAATAAAATATAAATTTTATTACTTTTTTTCAAATTTATAATTAAACGAAAGCATTATTAGTGTGTAAAATACATAAAATCCTTGAAGTAATAACAAATATCTTTTATATCCTTCCTCTATACTAAATTATTAATGTTTGTTTCAAATCTTAAGCAGTTTTCAATGTTTGCTTTATTTTCTTTATTTATTTATCTCAAACACACTAGAATAATATAAAATTTATGATGCATCGTAATATTCCCTCTTAAACTACCACATTTATATTTCTCATTGCATTTAAAATTGTTATTTATTTTTAAAAAGTAAATAAAAATAGTTAAGTGTAAGTTATACTGCTTTCTTTGATTGATTGTTTGTGACACTTCATGCATGTTATGTTTTTCATCCTTTGAATTTTAAAATTGTAATCAGTTTTACATAGAAAATAGTTAAATAATAATTTTAATAAAACAAAACGTTAGAAATTTAAGTTAAAAAAAGTATTTTGAGAATATTAAAAAGCATTTTAAAGTTATAGAATGTACTTCTAAATGACAGATTTTTAATTGGAATTTACACAGAAATATAAAAATAAGTATAATTAACATACTTGTAAAAAACACATGTTGTTTTAAATAATTTTACCACGAGTATCTTCAGTATTTAAATGCTGAAAATATTTAAAACTTTTGTAAATATGTTGATATTAATACGACAATGCATCCTTCAAGATCGAAAGAGTGCAATTTGATATCGGTGCTCTACTCGTTTTTGGCATGATTTCAAAATCGTGCCAAATAGATCTTTGGTGGCTAGTCCAATGTTATCATATTGTAATGTATCACTCCAACTTGGTGAAATTTTACAACTGTTTGGTGGAAAAATTCTTAGCGTACCGATATCATATTAGTTCCGAGGTCAAATTACAGGAATTCATTTTATTTTTATACTTCAAGTTACAAGTAATAACTTCTAAAAACGTTTCTTGCATTGCACATTTTTAATGTTGCCATGTTAACTTTTAATATCCAATTTTCAAGCTTTTGAACCATCTATATGAAACGTATTCTATGTTAATAATGTTATCAGAATCAAAAGAATGTATCATTTCTAACCGTATTTATAAATGACAAGTTTACCTTTGTCGACAAAACTGATAGGTTGGTTAGACAAAGCTTCGAATTCATCACTGCAATTCCATGTTACATAGAAAACATTATGCTCTTCTGACGAGGAGGAAGCCGCAGCTGTTTTGAGGATGTCATGACCGTTGAAAATGACATCGTCGATACAACCGCGGAAATTGGGGATGTTGCCGAGAAACAATTCACTGAAACCTCCCACTCCGCCAATAAAGACGCCATATTTGACATTCAACTCGAAGAAACGACCTGGGATGTCTAGATAAGTTGTGTGAAGGCCATCAATAACCAGTGTCAGTTCGGCGTCAGTACGATGTAGTTCAAGCTCATGCCACAAAAGATCATTCAGATTAAGTCCAGGGGTAGAGGAGAGTACAGCTTCACCTGCTCCAAGGTTAATTCGAACCTGAAAGAAAAAGGACGATTATTACTAATCTATCTAATTAAACATGTAACCATTCGTTTTCAGAGCAGTTGTCATAACATTTAAAGAAACATAGTACACAAATGATGAATGTAAGAAATTAATCAGAAGCACCACAGAATATATAAGCGCAATATAGAAACGAAAAGAACCAAAAATTTTCTAACTACAATACCTGATTATTGGTATCGATTTTATGGAATAGAATTTCTTAGCAAATATGAGAAAACTGCTAACTAACGAATGTAATTTCTTCATCAAAAATAAAAGCTTTATTTCAATAGTTGGTGGTATATATTGCAATATTTAAGACTTTTTTTCGGACAATCGCCTCTTTTCCTACAGATTCATTACTTTGCATGTACCCCAAGGGATAAAATTTCTATAAAATGAAAATGACAACTCTAGGTGAATGAATTTTAGATTTCACAGATAATATTTTTCTATCGTGATATTCAAATGATGTAAATAAAAACTATTTTAAATAATAAAAAAATGTTTATTTTTATTATATATATATATATATATAAATCTCGCGTCACAATGTTTGTCCTCAATGGACTCCTGAACCACTTAACCGATTATAATAAAATTTGCACACCATGTGCAGTTCGATCCAACTTGAGAGATAGGATGGTTTTCATTTCAATTTATCACGCCATAATTTTTTTATAGCCGGAAATGTGAAGAATCCTGAAAAAACGTTGCCAGATTCCCGTAAGGGATGCTCATTCGGTTCTCTCGACGTTATTTCTGAATTTCGTCAAGGTCATTCACGTTGCGTTAGCTTTGTGTTTGGAAGATGGGAAAAGTTGAGGTAGTTTTGAGTCTCGCTGCGTAGAAAAAGGGGAATTCCCTCATATAACCCATCACAACCGATGGTTTTTTTTTATTCTTAAAGATTGATTTATTGAAGAACAGTAGAATATAAGAAAAAAAATATCATAAAAATTATAAGGAAATATTTTTAAATATATTTTTATCACATAGTATTATTTTCTTTTTGAATTTCATACTGTGAAATGAATCAATATCGTTGCGTTTAAATAAAAATTATTTTTAAAACTTTTAATATCAGTGATTTAAAAAATAAAAAGCCAAAAACTTTTTTGAACAAACTTTAATAAAACAATCAAAATACTTAATAATTAATAATTTTTCCCGTGTGTCGAACATTTCAAAAAATCCTCACAAGACCCCCAAGGGGTGTTGCGGGGGCGGGGGGTTTAAGGGGCGTTATAAATTTTTATTTTTAAGTTATTAGACGTACAGTCTTGAAACTTAGTAAGCAGATTCTTCTCATAGGGTAGATATACGCTAAAAATGGGTTTCGTGAAAATTGCCCCCAAGTGGCGTTGAGGGGACTTAAGGGGCGTTATAGATAATTATTTCCATTTTTAAACTATTAGACGCACAGTCTTTATAGAGTAGAGATCAGCTATAAGAAGGTTTTGTGAAAACAGATCTCTAAGTGGCGTTGCAGGGGAATAAATGGCGTAAGAGATAAATATTTTCGTTTTTAAACTATTTGACCTACCTGCTTGAAAATTGGTAGGAATGTTTCTTTCATGGAGTAAATATCCGCTACAAAACGGGTTTGGAGAAAATTGACCCCCAAGGGGTGTTGCGGGGGTTAAGGGCAGATATAAATAATTATTTCTTCTTTTAAACTATTAGACTCATAGTCTTGAAATTTTGTTAGCAGATTCCTCTCATAGGATAGAAATACACTGCAAAATTTGTTTTGTGAAAATCGACCCCTAGGTGGTGTTGCGAGGGTTCAAGGGGCGTTATTGATAATTTTTTTGCATTTTTTAATAATTGGACGCACAGTCTTCAAATTTTGCTAAGCAGATTCCTTTCATAGAGTGCAATTCCCCTACAAAATGGGTTTTGTGAAAACAGACCCAGAAGTGGCGTTGCGGGGGCTCAAGTGGCATTATAGACAATTATCCCCATTTTTAAACTGTTCGACGTACAGTCTTGAAATTTGATAAGCGTATTCCTTTCGTAAAATAGAGAACCGCTACAAAATGGGTTTCGCGAATATCAACTACTAAGTTTAATTTCGGGAGATTAAGAGGCGTAATCGATAAATATTTCCATTTTTAAACTACTTGATCATCCTGCTTGAAAATTGGTAGGTATGTTCCTTTCATGAAATGGAGTTCCTCTAACAAAGAGTAAAATGAAAATTGACCCCCAAAGATGTTTGCGCGGGGTCAAGAGGAGTTACAGAAAAAAATTCCTGTTTTTAATTGTTAGACCCATATACTTGAAATTTGTTAAGCATGTTTCTTTTGTTGAATAGGGATCCACTAAGAATAAATTTTAATCAAATCAAGTTCTGGGGGGTTGCAGGGTGTTACTGGGACGTATTGACAAAAAAATTACTTTTTTCGAGCTACAAGGACTATAATAATGAAATTTGGTTTGCGTTTTTCTTTTGTTGAATTGAAATCCGCTAAGAGCGGTAATTTTGGAAAACGGCTCTCAACGGGATTACGGGGATATTGATAGTAAAACTTTTGCTTTTTTCTGTTAGATTTAGACTTGAAATTTGGCTTGCATGTTCAATTTACGGAGTAGAGATCCACCGAAAATTGGTTTTGTGGGAATCCATTTGGTTTTTGAGTTACGAAAGAGCAAACATCATTCTATGCTTCAATTTTAGAGATTTTTAGAAAATACAAATTAGATGAGTTCTGCCCTTTTTTTTTATCAACAGGTGACAGTTACAGGTATAAGTATATTTTTCAATTCAATCGAATTCTTAATGCTAGGACTTAGATATCAATAATTTATACATATATATAAGCAGTAAAAATTTATAAAACATCATGAAATACCCAGCGAAGCGGGCGGGTAACAGCTAGTATATATATATATATATATATATATATATATATATATAAGGTTGTGGCACAGAGTTCTACAGGTATTTTAAGGATAACACTTTTTTTACTTCAACTAATGTTTAATGGTGGACATTTGATACAGTACTACACACTGATATACGAACGCATAGAGATATAATAAATCAAGTTAAGACAAACACTTCTTGCACTCAATGATAGTTTTCAGTTCTTGAATTCCGCCCAGTTACAATATTACAATTCTCGTACAACATTTCACAATGGTTAAACTATCTTCACATGGTGTACTATGCTGTTTAGCTGATGAGTGCCCTACGCGTCACTCCTCTTCTAGCATTCGACCTGGTCCCTTCACGGCCAGTTCCCGATTGCTCTATCTTTTACAGCTGCGTTGGATCTCCGACCGGCGCGTCGAGTCCCTACTCGCTCAATGTTCCTCTCCTCTCGTGCGTTCCTTCGTGGCAGCGTCGCCAGCGTCCTCTAGAAAGAGTGGTCTCCATAGAAAATCCCCCATATATAAATATGTATTTATATGTATTATAAGTAAAAAGTGATGCACCAATAATGGGTTATCCGAACAGAATGTATATCATTAGATGTGATGTACATGTAATGATGAAATGCTGCTAAATTGAAGGAATTGAATGCATATTCCGGAAATACACTACATGAGTAAAAGAGAACAATAATACGTTGGTCCTGACTGATGCAAGCTGTTATCCTACTGGATAGTGGCACATAGAGATGGTGGGTGTCGACCTATGGGATTTTTTGTTATACAGTTTCAAACTGGCAAGTTAGATGAGTACGATTCAGGAAAGGTCGGAGATGCATGCTCATCAGAACCTAAACAAGCTCTATTACGGAGAAATGTGGAAATCGCTCAAGACAGAGAAGGGTTAGAGAATCAAGAAAACCTTCAACAGGAAAGTGTATTGTGGGCAACTGTGTGTGTGCGCACATTGTATAATTGCAATGTATTTTAATACGCACGCAAAAGAAAGGCCTTACTACGGGGTGCACAAATTCGTCATTATTGCTGTGTTTAAAAGGGTGCCATGGATCACATAAATGCTACACATTTTATAGCTTCTGATTGTCGGGCAGGTGGGGAGAGATAGTCACATCTGTTCTAGAAGTTTCTACATCATCTACATCTAGACACATCTTCGTGATCATCGGAGATCAATTCAAGGAGAAACTTGCCACTGAAAGTATTTTTACGCCAATCCATAAGATTCCTTAAATTCATAAGATATACTGCAAACGCCCCTTGAGGTGTGCTGTAGTAAGGGGCAGTAGCCAAAATGATCTTTTTGACCTCAACACCCGTTCACTGAATCGTATATTGATTGTCACTAAGGACCTTGATAAGCATGCATTAAGGGTTGTGAGAGGCATTTTGCCCATCATTCCGTTTCCTCTTTCTATCGTCGATTTATCGACAAAAACCTGACGTTCTGTACCGTCATGAGTCATCCAGTCCTGCCCAAATGGTCGAATGGTAGTATTTTTCGGGCTCCAATATCTTGAGCTCCTGTGATTTGACCACTCTACTTCTTTTAATGCAATTGCACATATTTTCTCAAAAGATTACAATTATTCATATTGTTTGAGAATTCGTCTACGAAGCATTGGTACAATCCACTCTCGATTTACTTTCTCATTGAAGTTAAATCTTAGTATACGAATGTTTCAAACACCATCTGTATGATGCATTTCTTTTCTGATTAGCCACAAAATTAATTACTAAATATATACATATTAATCATTAAATATGTATTAATGCATGTACAATAATACACATATTGTAATATCCTTATTAATCATTAAGTATGTATTAATAATAATATATGTATCATGTAGTATACATTTTAACCATTAATATAACAAAAATGTTAATAACTTGTATAATCTATCGCAAAATACGTATACAAGCAATTTCGTCTTCATAGAGCAACCTTTGGTGCGTTAACTTTGTGTTATTGGATGTATACTAAAAATGCCATAAAACTTCTTATTGAAAAAAAAAAATCGTGATTTTTTTTAAATATAAAAAATTTGGGGTTTGAAAAATGTATGACCTGTTTTTATTTCAAAATACATTTATTTTATTTGATTTTTACTAATATCGCATTTTAAGGCAATGCGAGGGCTAATGGCGTCAAACCTAGCAATTTTGAACCTCGGTCAAGGGACGGAGACGATAATTGTGCAGGCGCCCTACACTCCAAGTTTCCATACCAAACTAATGTATTGAAAAAATTTTGGAATAGAAATATGGGCTCCATAGCTTTCAAAACAAATAAAATTACATCATAATGTTTGAACATAATTAATTAGATTCATTTAAAATTAATGAACCATAACGTGAAAATAAATATCCTATAACTATTGATTCATTTAACTATTCTGGGCATAGTTTTCCTAAGCTAGTTTTAAATCGAAAAGGTAAAACATAGAATCAGTAAATTACAGCAAACACCAAAAAATAATTTATTCTTATTCTCCAAAAATGTAGATACCTTGAAAGAAAATGTAATTATGTTTCATAAGAAATAAACTTGAAGGAAAATACGAGTAAACTAGTAATATAAATAAAATTACCAGTAAAGATGATAATGAGTCAAAAGTTCTTCATATATTCCTTACATTATTATATATAAACACACATTGCATTATATTACTTTCCTTCATTGAATTACACTTCGTATACTTGAATATGTACTATTGTATTCCTGAATTGTATTGTATTGTATTTGTGAGCTCGCCACTTTAATATTTATACATATTTTTCCGTCAAACTGCATTATATAACATAATTCAATATTTTACTTAAAATTATTTAGAAAATCTCATGATGTGTTGCTGTTACAGCGTCTTTTACTATATCTCTATTTACAATATACTTATTGCTTAGCATAAACAAGAAAAAAGGTATAAATTGCAGAAATATATGCTTCTGTTTCAGTCACTCTCTCAGATAGTATTGAGTTAAGCGTTTATTAGCTTTAATTATCTCAGTAAATGATGAGTTATATACGATTTATATTGGAGGTATTTGAATTCAGTTCGAGATTTAATTCCCCTATGTTCACTAAATGTTGTACAACTGTTGCAGTTCGACTCACATGCTATTATCCTAAAATGATTATCTAAACAATCCTGGGGGGACTCTCCATTTACATAAAATGATAACGAAGCAGATCTAGTCCAAATACCTCAGGTGATTCCTATATAAATTGATATTGCGATGTATTTGCTTCATGTAACAGCGATTACTTTTAAGAATGAAGAGATTTCTAGTATTTGGTGTTTACATTATATTGATCATATCGAGTTCTTAATTTTCCCAATAATTTATCTTATTCCCTAATTAATTTCTTGGACTCTCGGTGACGAAATTAAAAATTACGAGAGTGGAAAATCGCTAGCTCAAGTGTGATAGGGAATCGATGATTAGTCTTTCCTTTCGAAATATTTCGATGAAAGGGCTTAACTCTTTTAATCATCCATATGACTTTGGTGTTAAAAAGTATTACGAAAAATCAATTTTACATTGCAGTTTTTTAGTGGATAAATGGATCAATCTTTAAAATATATGGGTTAATATACCAAAATGAGTTTTTTTTTTAAAAAAAGACATATTTTTCATGAAATTTTGATGATCAAACAAAAATTTGAAATTCAAAATTTAGGGTTGACTTATAAGGAATTATATTTAGTTTAAATTTAAACTTCATAATGAGTAATGAACCAGAAATAATATTTAACTTTGCGATATCTTTTATATTTTTAAACAAAATAATATAAGAGTTAACTATGATATTCCAGAAATACATATCTACTCAATAACTTAAGTTTCGAAAAGAAGTTAACAAACTTAATAAATATCTTCCTTAAGAAACATCAAATTGAAATTTGACAAATCTGTTCTTTCTGTATTGGTTATTGTTCAAAGAAATGTACACATGATTCATGAATAGATGCTTATACGAAAATGCATGTATCTCAGTTGAGGGATGAAAGTATTAAAATATATATCTGGAATGAGGAAAGAAAACTATGATAACTTCAAGATATTTTGATAAATAGTTACTATCATAAAGACACGTTTTGTCGAATTCCATGCAACTGAAATTCATATGAGAATTTTTGAAGTTGTGAGAGTTACTTAAATTTTAAAGCATACAAAATATCTTTTTACATGACCTCATCGAAAGCCTTGAAACGGTTCAGAAATTATGCAAACAAGAAACAAGATTATGTATTTCAAGTTAAATGTCCTTTCTGAAGAAGTGTTAACTCGAAACACAATAGCAAAAATCAATTAGTAAAATTGAAGAATTGTAAACAGTTTGAAAGGAGAAAAATCGAAGCGTCATTCAGATGTCAAAAAAAAAAAAAAAAAAGCACTGAAGAAGAAAAGAAACAAGTCAAATATTAATACATACATATACACACACATATATATATATAAGTCAATTTCTAATTAGGTTAACAATGAAAAATTTTACTTTAGTTGCTTTTTATTGAATAAATACAATTAATATAAATATGCATATACATATGATAGAATCACATTATTAAATGGCAAAATAGAAAGCTATTTTCCTTGCAATTTACCATTCTCCTTTTTATATATGATGTTAGATTGTTATTTTTCTTGCTATTTATCCCTTATTTAAATTTAATTATTCCAATAAAATAGTATAGCAAAAGAAATCACATTCTCAGAAATTAGGCCATCCCAGGTGGGATTCGAAACCATAACCTATGGATTAAAAGTTCAACGCGCTATCCATTGCAATACAGGTACACGATACGCGACTTTCCTTTTTATATATAGTGTTGGATTATTATTTTTGTTTGTTACTATTTATTTATTAATTAAAGTATTAAAGAATTAATATTTAATAAAACTTTATTAACATCAAGTGTTATCCACTACAAGTTTTAAAAAATGTATTTGAACTTGAGTGGATGAAAAGTATTTTATTAAAGATTGACAATTTTATATAACAAGGTATATATATATATATATATATAATAAATAGGGAGAGTGTGAACTTATAGGAGGGATTGAAAAATTAGATTGCAAGAGCCAGAAAGTTGTCGAAGCGTGTATAAATAGTTATTTAATACAAATTATTCTTTAGCATTGTAGAACAAAAGAACATTGTAAAAATAAAAATAAAAAACATCCCAAATTCTGAGCATATTAAAAGGGATTTTTCAAATTTGAAGCATGCATATAGAGTCAAGAGAACATATAAAATTATAGAAAAGTAACGAAAAGAAATAAAAATATAGATAGTACGTCAGCAATATAATATGGAAAAAATTGTGAACCGAACAATGCAATTACATCATCTGACTTACTGAAAATTTTGTTCTTTTAAGGGTTGCACAATATAACCGAATGTAGAATTGTAAGAAATATCATTATATTATTAAACTTACGGAATTATTAACAATTTATAATTTTATGTGAATACTTTATTTATAATATTGGTAATATTTATCGGTATTTGATTAAATATTCCCGATCGGGGTAAGGCCGACTCAGCCTTTCATCTCTACTGCAATGAGTTGATAAATGAGTACCAAGCTCGCTTCAGACTGACCACCAGATCCGGACATTTGCTCATGCACCTCGGCGCCCAAAGGTCACGTATACTGGGATAGGCACAGTAAGCCCTAGCCCTCATGGGTTGTTGTGCCCCTGAGTTTGAGTTTATTTGACTAAATACATTGGCAGCTTTACCGTTTTGTTATTTTTGAAATGAACGGTGTCTAACCGAGCAAAATTCGAATGATTAAGTTACAAATGTATTAATAAACTGTAGCTGTATGTGGTGTTTTAAAAACACCTCGCTATATAAGTTAAAGTGCTATGAACTCTTTCTGTCTCTCACACACACAGACATCTAGGCATACGTATATATATATGTATATGCATGCATGCGTGTGTGTGTGTGTGTGTGTGTGTGTGTGTGTGTGTGTGTGTGTGTGTGTGTGTGTGTGTGTGTGTGTGTGTGTGTGTGTGTGTGTGTGTGTGTGTGTGTGTGTGTGTGTGTACGCAAGCTATACATTAAAACAACATTAGGGTGAATTTTTAAAATTTTTCAGCAGCATCCAAATTTTAAATTTTGTTAAATTTTAAATTGCAAACATACACAAAAAGGATAAAAATAAAAATACAATTACAATGCTAAACACTGGGGGGGGGATAAATAAATTTGTCCCTAAATCATCTTCAAACTAAATAAATGCATGAGATATCAATAAATGCTACAAATACTTAAACCAGATTTATTTAAATATTTTAACAATTTATGCTCTTGGTGTTTGAAGTATTTGCATAAAAGTTTAGTTGAGAAAATGATGCGGCATTTTTTTTTAAAAATTTCGTAAACGCAAACTGAACCTAGTCTACTGAAAACTGAAATGCTTAATGATGTTTATATACTATTAATCTTCTCATCACGTTCCACTGAATGAAACCTTAAACCAAACCCCGTGAAATACATTATTTTTTTTAAAAAAATTACACTATTAAATATGGATTTTCGTTGCTCCTTTAATATATATGCTTCTTCCTTCTTTAAATTCTAACCGCCAAGCAACGCAGAAAATTGAATTCGAAGCATCTGATACGCACGTAGTAATCTATGCCATCGTGTTTAAATACGAGACACTTTAAATTTGCATGTTAACACTTGTTTTAATATATTCAGGAAAGGATATTGTCAAGAAACATTCTATTTCACTTTTTAACGCAACCATTATGTCAGCTGCTGGAAATGATGCAGAAAATGAGGTGGCAATTTTTGTGTGTCTGCTTTTTTTAACCTTTTTCCATCACAGCAAAAGCTTAACTTTAATGTGTTTATCTTGTTTTTATCCTTTTCCAGGCACTTGTAGAGACATGAAAATCATTTTTTTTAAAATCTCATTTTGCTTTTTAAAGCGTAAAAATGTTTTAGCGAGTATGCGTCGACAGTTATGCTAATCAGGCACGCTTGAAAGTTCTTTAATTTTAATTTCAACCTTCACTAGGGATGCAAATTGGAAACAATTTTCTATGTACCTTTTTTCATTGATTTTCATTATCTTTCTTTTGCAGCTCTTCATATTGAAATTAATAGCCATCATACCTTTTACTTCTTATAAAAAGAAGTTACAGAAAAGTTGATCGGTTAGATGTCAGAGTCGTTCTATTACGTAGGTGTGTACATGTGAGAAAAAAAATCCCTTCAAAGTTATACTTTCCTTGTTGGTTCTTAATATTATTTAATGCTCAGAAAAATATATTGTTTGTTAATTGAAAAATTTTGTAACTTGCTGCGAATTAAACTTAGAATAAAATGAAAAACTGAATTAAAAAAAAATATCATTCGATTTTTGAGTTCTTGACATCGAAAATAATTTTACAGGTTAAAATCAGTTCTAGACATTGCTGAAAAATTTATTATTATGCATATACTACATTCTCATGGGATATACAGATGGTTTTCAAAATAATGGAAACACCTTAGATTTATAAGGATTCTTTTATTAGTATGGAATAGGACCGCTTTGGTATGTAATAGAGCTCGGATTCAAGTAGGAATCGATTCATATAAGTGCTGAATAGTGTGTGTGTTTAAAGGAATACGATGCCATTCCTCATGGAGGCATTAGGAAAATTCTGGAAGAGAAGCCGGTGGAGAACATCTATTCCGTATTGAACGCTCAAAAACAATCCATAATGGCTGAACTATATTGAGGTCGGGAGACTGTGCGGCCTAAGGTAGATGCTTAACTTCATACTCATGTTTATAAAACCATGATTGAGCATTCCACCACATGGATAGAGACGTTATAATCCTAGAAAATTTCATCTCCTGTAGGAAATAAAGTTTGTATAATAGGATAAACCTCGTCAGCTAAAATTTATCACTATTTATCCCAGGAATCCTTCCTTTCAGGGTTACAATTAGTCCAGCAAAAAGCCATGACATGGCTGTCCATATCATATAATAGATCAATCACCATGCTTAACAGCTGTAAAGAGACAATCAACATCAAACACTTGTGTTGGTGTGCTCCAAACGTGCACCCGTCCTGTTATAAGGCTAAGTGTGAAAGACGATATATATATATGTCGTGGTTTTTTGAGTGAGCTTCAAGATTTTTTATTTTAACCGTCTTTATGCCATGAGATCATTTTGTAATATGTTTGTAAGAGAGAGAGAGAGAGAGACGGACACGTGTTAAAAATCAAGATTCCGCGGCTTCTTCAGAAGCCATAGGTTCTTTGAGTACGCTTCTGATTGAAGAGGTATACTTGAGAATTTAAGGATGACGTATAGGTAATAAAAATTAATGGTTGGAGCCGACAAAGTTAGAGCAATGTGTTCTTCGTTTCCGAACTGGGTAATAAATTTAATACTAGAAGATGTAACGGGAAAATAAAAGTTATAGGTGGTCTAGGGTTTAAATTTAGATCTAATTTAATTATCCTTACATATATATATATTCATAAGACCATATTACCTTCTTCCACTAATCAATCGACCAAGTTTTTGCGATTGTGACACCACTGTAGACGACGTTTGGCATTAACATCTGTGACAAGTGTCTTGGGCAGTGTCTTACTGCTCTGCAACAAATGTTCTGTTTATAAAAGCGCCTTCTAACTACAATCATTGACATTGAAAAATCCAGATGTTGATTGAGCTCTGCGGTCACTTTTGCTGCAGCTGTTCACTTTTTAGACATTACAATCAACTTCAATACCCATCGGTCTTTTTCACTGAGCTTTTCTTTTCGTTCACTATTTTGCTTTGTGAAGCTTGTCTTGCCACGCTGTGTGTATTCTGTCATGACTTTAGACACTGTGTCTCTAGAAACGCCTGAAAGTTGAGGTGTTTCGGTCACACTTGCTCCAGCTAGACGGACTCCTAGAATGTTAACGCTTTGAAAATCTGACAGGCCCATTTTTTTACGCTTTCGAAAAAATATTAAGACTTTCAAACCTTCAATAAAGCTACCACATACTACCAGAATCCATGCATTTCTATTTATAAAAAACTGGTAGATGTTATTATATTTTAATGCTTACGAAGCGCATTCAAAAACGTCATTTTTATTCCTTCCTGTGTTAATTATTTTGATAATGACCTGTATGTGTGTATGAAATACATTCTTCCTCAAATTTAATATTATGATAGATTATAAAATAAAATATAAATAAACAGTTGAAAAAGGAACGTATTAATATTTCGTTACAACTTACGGCATTTTAAAAGCTGATAGGTTATAAAAGTCTAAAAACAGTAGTAATGACTATAAGAATTTGTTCAGTTTGACCAAATTGCGTTTATTTTCCTGATTCTGACTAAGAATTAATACATAAATTGGCGGACAAAAATTCTCTATATTCGTCATTTGAGTTTCATTATCCAATAAAAAGATTTCATAAAAGCGAAAATTAAATTATTTGTTATAGAAGGAAATAATTTATTCTCTTCATCAGTATTATAGAAATATTTTTTGAACATTAATTTTTGTATTACTAATCTTCTTTTAAAAATATATTTTATAAGAAAGAAAAAAAAGTTTATGTAAGAAATGTTTTTATTATGTTGATATGTTTACATCTATTTTCATACCTTAAATTACTTTTGTGACACCTGATTCTTTTATATATCATACTAAAATATTTTAAATGAGCTTAATCTGGGGTAAAAATCAAAGGAATTGAAACATTGATGATGAAAAAAAAATAGTTTCTTCGCAATTTAATTTATTTTCTTATTACATTTTGCAAATGGGAACTTTTGGTAATTTTTTTTGTTGATAATTTAAAAATCAAAAGAAAATAGCAGAAATATATTAACAAAATTCATTGAAAGAAATTTGAGAAATTTATTATAAATTTGATGTAATAATTTCATGAAATATTTAATTTCAAATGTTTTATCTGTAAGACATTTCTTAATAATACTACTTGAACAGAGAGAATCTATATTAATTACTTTAGATATAGGTTTTATTATTTCGATATTAACTATGTATGTTTCTATAGAAATTGGGTATAATTATATAGATTTTGAGGATTATCTACATGCAATATTGTAAGTGAGGTTTGGCGAAATACGTGTCCTATCATTCAATTCGAATTCAATTTCAGAAATTTTGGCTTCTGTCCATTGGTCCAATTTCCCCTTCTAAATGGGTGATGACGGCATATAAAATTCTCAACTGGTGACAAAATTTCAAACTGGCCGAAAAATAGTTTTTGAATCCAACAAATAATCGCAATATTTATCTCAAATTTACCCCAATTTATCATCCCATTGATTGTGTACTTCTTCCAAAATTGCGATCCTAGCATGATTTTGGATGACAGAAGACATCATAGAACTGCAGCTTTGTCAAGTGCTATAAGATCGATTATTTTCTAAGGAAAAGACATTCGAAAAAAATTCATGACATCAAAAAACTTCAAAGCTACAGACCACATCAATAAGGTTTCATAGTATCTCGTCACAGTATCTCTTCTCCTCTACTACTAAGAAACATCGCATATGAGGAGATCAAAGATCTAAAACACACTGAACATGCAATTAAATTTCCATAGCTTCTCTGAGTTCCTTTATTTGCTTCAAACTTTCTTCCAAGCAAAGGAACTCTGGGTCAAACTTTTTGATTCAAGCATTTCGAAAAGGGTAAGATGCTGAAATAAGAGGCAGCACATCATGACTTCCTTCTATTATATGATCATCAATGCCACATATCTTGCTGTAAAATGCATTCCTTTGAATAATAAAATTGGGTAGTTATAAATTATACTTAATTTAAGTCAACGAATAGTGTTAAAAACATTCGAACTGAAAAATATGTTCACCATTTATCAATGTTTGATTGTTAAGGGTGAAAAAGTAAAGTTGAACAAAATTACGAAATATTGCGAATTACTTGTAAAATTTATTTTTTTAGTTTTATGCGTGGGCAATACATATTTGTAATTTACATGTTGGTTATTACTGTTCCTCAATTTTCTAACTTCACATCTGGAACAATAATACTGATGCATTGGTAAATTTAATAAAAATACGCAATTGACAAAAAAATAATGAAATTTCTCCATCAAAACTTTAATTGGGTTGGGAGAACAATAGATTTTGTTTTATAAACAAAAGACAACTTTTCCAGGATATAACGAGGGAGGAAAAAAAACATATCTCGGTTCACCCTAAGAAACAAGTGTGTAATTCAGATCTATCTATCTATCTATATCTATCCATCTCTATCTTTTTACTTATGTTTACCACTTTTACTCAAGTATTTTAAATGTTTTATTTTACCACGAATAACAGCCCTTCTGTTTCATTTAAGACACTTTTATTTATTGGTTGACTATGCGCAAAAGAAACACATAAAAAAGAGCATTTACGGAAATAAATCAAATAAAAAGAAGCTATGCACTGTTTGACAAATAAAAGCCTAGGAATTATTGAATTCAGCAAAATTAACCATCTTTCGAGGAAATTTTCAAAGGTACCGTTATAACTTAAGTTTTTAAATTAATAGCATTCCAGCTCAAAATAATGAGCAAACCCTTGAAGAGGGAATAATTAAATGCTGAAAAATTTCTAAGTTCGCAGTTTGTAAGAACAGCAACATATTCCAGAAAATTATTAATTTTGCGTATATGTGCTTATGACACTTAACCGCCTCTCTAGTATTAAATTTACGACGAAGTGTTAACTTAAGATCTGCGTAGAGAAGCATTAAAAAAATATTACCCCACATTAACTTGTTGACAGGCAGAGGAAAGTTATTCAGAATAAAAGCGCAACGCTCATTGGGCCATTAAAGGAAATGCAAACCTCTTTGTCACCTTTTCTTTTCGTACTTTTCGTTGCGTCTTTTTAATTAGCCACAGATTTACATTAAATAGAGCATCAAAAATAAATGCCTTACGAAAGGAATGAGTGTTTGCCACAGCAAAATTCTCGACATGGTGTAATGAGCCACTTATTTCGAATCTCGATCGTTAGATGGTAATGGCTGTTTACCAGGAAACCAGTAACTGGGGACTTTTTGCTTTGCGCAAAAGATTTCTTTCATTTTTCTTTCTTTTTTTTCTTTTTTTCCGTCTTTCCCAAAATTCAATGGGTTTTTCCTCAGGTATATAGTTGCTTTTTAATATGTAGAAGCTAGACTGAAGAGGTAAACTATTGAATAAGAAATAGAAGTAATATTTTCTCAGATTTCAAAGTAAGGTAATTCAAAAAGCATGAAACACGTAATATACAAAACTACAGGTAATAACCAACTGCTATTTACTACCAACTAAAATGCAGTTCTGATGAACTTTTGCACATTGTGCTTTAAGCATGCTAATCGAGCTAAATAAGAACTCATAAAAATTAGAATTTCGACACTTCTATAATTTTATGTATACGAAACAGAACTTTAATGTTTGTAATTATGATTTATGCTTAATCTTTGATTACTGTGTTCAGTATTTTTTTTACTAAACTTTATATTATAAATGCCATTATTTCAAATTTTATCCTTTCTAAATATTAAGAGAGCCAACTTGAATAAAATAATTAATTTTACTTGATAAAACTTAAAATAGAGATTTCTATTTATAAAATAATATTGATAGAATTGAAGCACATATTTCTTTTTAAATTGTCTTAATGTTTATTACTAAAATTGCTTCGATTTTTTTAACATTTCTACAGTTTAAAACCAATCTGAAAGACTTCAAAGCTTCTCAAATTGCTTCAATTGAATTAATTTTTTTTTCATCTTAATTGTCATTAAGAAGTTACTAGAAAAATCATTTTCAGAATTTTGTTTTCTTGGTTCATTAGACGAAATTATGAACTCCATCAAGAATTATGACTGATTCAGCTGTTTATAATTTTGCATCATTTAACTTAACCTGGATGTCTTAATGTATATCTTAACACGGTTTACTAGTGTATAAATACAGGCGGGACTCGAGTTTTTAAAACAACTCTAATATAGTCGAACAAATTTTTGGTCGGATGCATGTGTTGCCATTACAAATGCACCCCGTAATGTGCAACATACTGGACAGCCAACGTAACGATCTCCGTGATCTAAACGACCTTTTGCTGCGTAGCATATTGATGACGTAGTATAATCTAATGCTCAAGTTATGCATGCTAGGTCGTTCATATCAAGGATCTGATGATGACTCAATTTTCACGTTCTATTGTCATTTTATGGCAACAGCTACATTCTTAATACTCTGTACGTTCATAGTTCACCCGTTCCTGCCAACTTCGTTTGAATAGTGGTATGTAACAGACCTAAATCTTGAACAATCTTGGGATTTAAGCATTTCGCTTTATTAATTTAGTTGAACATTTTTTTCTTAAATGATGATATCTGATCATACTGTTCGAAATTCCATCAGAGAAGCATTGATGCAATCCGTGCAATCTTTCGCATGGAATTTATGCCTTAGCACATTAGAAATGTCATTTGTTTTATATACAATATGGATGCTGTATTTCAACGTGCTGGATCTCCAGTCATTTCAAGCAAAATGTTTATCATTTTTTTTCTGTCTTAAGTTATGAGACTATTGACTTTTGTTCTACGAGGAAAACTCCATTTTAGAGCATAGAGTTTTATGTTATATAGCAGCGTTTCTCAAACAGTGGGGAGCGCCCCCCTACGGTTGGGGGGGGCGTGATAACCCTACACGAGCATATCGAAAATGAAAGTTTCAAAAAAATTAATTTACTGGAATAAATTAAAACGAAATATTTACTGACAAAATAAAAATACACATTTACACTGATATAATTTATATATATCATTTGGTAATATTACGTCATCTACACTTAAAGCTATTTTGATCATATAACCAAATAAAAAACATTTTGCTTCATTTGTGCTGTAATCCTATGATGATAGATTTTTTCATTACCTTTTCTTTGTAAGCCTAAAATACTACTCTTTCAGAGAAAAAAACAAAACCCAGTGAAAAAGTGTAGGAAGATAAAAGACTCATCACTGTCATTTAGGGAAGTTGTAAATAATGTTTTTCTGTTGAGCTTTATTCCATATTAAAGAGTTTTATGATATTTCGAAAAGCACAGATGATTGAAGGATTATTTAGGAGATTTATTTGACGAGGATTCTGAAACATAGAAAGCTTATTGAAAAACATTTTACACAATTCTTTTTTAAAACTAACATCCATATTTTTATATTGAGTACACTTTCAACCAGTGGTCGCACGAGGCACAAAGTAACCCTAGGCTCATGAAATCATTAATTCCGGAAAAACTGTTTGTTTGTTACCAATGACCTTGACAGTATTCTCTTATATGACCGTCTTCAGGGGAACTAAAATGTATTTGTCACATATCTCCCTCTTTTTTGGGAGTGTCAAACGTTTTTTTTTTCTTTCAAAATTTTAGAAAAAGCGATGAACATGAAAGGAAAAGGAAAATGCTTGAAAATGACATTTCTGTAATCTTAGCTGAAAGTGACTGTGTTTTGCGTCCTTTATTAAGGTCTCGCACATTTAAAACATTTTAGTTCAGTTTAATTGGATTTTTTCTCAAATTATCAAACAAAGATCGAAAAGTCTTTGAAAGCAGGTAAGTATGCTTTCTCTTTGTTAAATAATTCCCCAGAAATGTCCTTTTTATCGTGTCCAATAAAAATAATTATAAAAAATGGACTGGGGTGACTCAGTCACCCCTCGCGACCATTAACGATAGTATCGAGTGCGCGCCTGCTCCTGGATTAAGACATTTTTAAGTCTTCTTGCTTTAAATATTAAAAATAACACAATTATTCTTCATCGGAATTTTACATTCTTTTTCATTATTTAACACTAATTCTAATTCTGTGAGGTTCAAAATAACAGTTGATTTTGCCAAAGAGTTGCAGTCTATGGACTGTAACTGTGGCAAAATTGTCTTCAAACATGGTTTCGACGAATTTCCAAAGGTATTTTTGAGTTTATTAGATTTCTTACTGTCTGCTACCAATATATTTTTGAACAAATAACACGCACAAGGGCTTTTCTTCTCCGTTTACTTTAAGTAGCGGTAAATCGAAAATTTAAATATTCTTGAGAATACTTACCTGATTTAATTTTCAGAACTATGCTCGTTTGTGCAGTTGTTGATGCTTTATTATTGTCGAATGTTCGCTTACGACTTAAAAATTCATCCATGTGTTTGTTAATCTACTGCCGTAAATACTTAATACTGTGAATTAGAACTAAAGCACTAATTATAAAATGTACATTCTAGGTAGATTCGGTAGCCATAGAACTATTGACTCGACCAAGACTAACTGGAATTCTACGAGGTACAGCATTTTTACATGTTTTGCGCAAACGTCCGATAAGTTGCCCAAACTAACGCAGACGTTCGCGAGAATGATAGATGTGATGGATATGATAGAGAGCAACATAGACCATAGACTATTTTTCTAATGACATTTCTACGTTTGGAAATGGATGATGGAGGAAATATATTTTTAATTAAATATCATTTTGCAATCTGCTGCAATTTAAAAATTAGCGAGAGTAAAAATAATAATATAACAACTATCCTATTACTTAAAAGTAATTTGCTTAAAATATATATTATTTAAAAGTAACATATACAACATTTAATAATTTTGTTAATTTGTACGGTTTATAATTAAGTTCATATTGCAGCTTTAGCGCCAAGTTCATTATACTTGCATTCAATACTTTTATTATTTTTTAAGGGGGAGGGGCGCGATAAAAATTATAATTGAAAATTGGGTCGCCAATAGTGAAAGTTTGAGAAGCACTGTTATATAGTGTATACTTAAAGTGTTTTGTATTAAGGAACCATCGATGAAAATAAATATTTATTTAAATTATCACAAACATTTCCTTAACATATTTCTTATTTATTAGTTTTATTTGAATTTACAATGGGATATTTGTTCTTTATGAATATATTATGTTCAGTATTTAAAAAAAAGCCTCAATGTTATGAAGAAATATTTATTAGAAAAAGTATGAACCTCCATTTTACAAACCTCTGTTTTTAGAATCTGCAGTTTACGATATGTTTCCTGGTACCAAGAACGAAAAAGGTATATTGACGATTAATCTCTACTTAGCAAATTTTCCACAAAAAGAAATTTTTTTCGGGATTTAGTGACTTTGTTAAATGAAGGTCCGGTAGTAAAAACTAATATATACATAAATTGCTGGCCACACAAAATGCAAAACCATGAAGGATGCATGTAAATCATGTGAAATTTACACGAAGCGTTGTCAGAGATGAAGTATGCAAATCATTAGAATTATAGAGCAGAAACACATCACGGGGAACCGTAGCGCCACCCACAAGCGTGTTCTAAGGGAAAAACAGATTAGTAATTGGAAGTACGGCAATTGTTTTTTTCTTCGCGTAAGCTGCTTAGCTGTCTTGTGGAAGACATCACACACCATTTGACTAAGTTTCTGAATTCGACCGAAGAATAATAGCCTATAGGGATTGGGGATTATCCCTCAGAGAAATCGGCCTATATGTTGGACAAAACCAAAAAACTCTGATGCGGATCTGTCATCGCTGGATGCAGACGGAAACGACAACCCAGCGGAACCCATTGAACCCACTTCGTTGCACCACTACCCGTGATGAAGGGTGGATTGTGCGCATGACAGTGATAGATTGCGTAGCCACATCCCCGAACCTTAGCACAACATATTCAGTCTGCTACGCATCATTCGGTGTACAATCGTACCATTCGACTCCGTTTGCAGCAGAGTGGAATGTTCGCCAGGCATCCATTGCTTCTTTTACCCTTGAAAGAAAACCACTGGCGTTTGCTCCACCAATGGTGCTATAAAAGGCGGACATCGACAAAGGAATGGAACTATATTGTGTTTTCTGACAAATCCCACTTCATGCAACATCACGACAGTCGGATTCGAGTTTGGAGACACCGTGCTGAGTGGCTGCTGAACTGTTGCGTTAAGAATCACCACACTAGTCTTGCAGCCGGTATCATGTTTTCGGATGGTATTGGATTTCACTGCAGCACACCTTTAAAATTCATTGCCGGTGCACTGAACATCCAGTGCGCCATCTGAAGTGCTGAAGTCCGAGTTCCTTGCATACATTCAGAGCTTGTAATCAGTCATATTCCTACAAGATAATGCGAGGTCACACGTGACATGCAATGTTCAATAGTTCTTCTTTTCCCATGAGATGGAATTGAATCCTTGGCCAGTTTGATTACCCAATCTATCTCGAATTGAAAACGAGAGGTCCATGCTTGCACAACGACTTCATTGGTATACAACACCCATCACTACACCAGATCAACTTTGGCAATATGTGGAGGTCGCAGGAACTTCTGTACTCCAAGGATACATCCAAAGCCTCTTTGATTCTATGCGCTGGTGTGTGGCAATGGCTATAGCCAACAATGATGGCTACACTAACTATTGGTTTTGTCATCATCCACACGTCACAAGAGACCGTAATTTTAATTGTTCGATCTTTGTATAACATGTTATTTGACAAATAAATTTCGTTATGATATCTCTGGCCCTTGTTGCATTTTGTGTCACCAGTAGTGTAGTTACATTTTTAACAGGGATAATTTAATTCCTTTTAAAAGCTGCTAGCTACAAGCCAATTGACTCAGCGTTTCATTTTATAATTCAATATTCTTCATCAGTTATTAAGGAATAGTTTTTTTCTTATCTCCTTTGAAAGTAAATAAATAAACAAAAAATAAATTGCTGTGAATTCTATTGTTATACAATTGATGAAAACAAATAAGTTTTTCTTGTTCTTTTCAAGAATATGCTGCTTTTTTGAGAGGAAAAAAACCATAATATGTTCCATAAGAAATAAATTTAAGGAAATATATATACAAATGCTATGCAAATAAAGCAATTTGTAAAAATAGTACCTAAAAAAATTTTCATACTCGACACATTATTATATACGTATATAAAAAAGCATTGCATTGTATTACTCTCCTTCATTGCCTCTCATTTCGTAAGGTTACATGTATATATTGGGGTTTTTTATTTGTGAGTTCCCTACTTCTCTCAAGGTTATACAAATTACTGCCGAACTACATTATACTACATGAGTTAACATTTTATTTGAAAAAATTTAGAAATTCTCAAAATTGTTCCATTGTGAAGTCTATAACAGCATCTTTATATATGTTAAAATATATGTTCACCCAGAAGGGGAAAAAAACCCAGAAATTGCAGAAATACATGCATCTGTTTCTGTTACTCTGCCAAATACCATCGATTTAAAAATTTAGTAGCGTTACTTATCTTAGTAAATATCGAGTTATACATGATTTATTGAAGTTATTTGAAATCAGTAGGAGATTTAATTCCCCTGCGCGTTCATTAAATATTAGACTACTGATGTTTGTTTCGATACATATGCTAAATTATATTCTAAAATGATCATCTAAATAATCCTAGAGGGTTTTCATTTCCATAAAATAACAACACAGATCTAATCCGACCATACCAAGGGATTCCATGATCCTTGAAACGAAATATTGGTTTCATAGAGTAAAGTTTTAATTTAAGAATGAAGATAATTAATTTTAAAAGGAATTTCTAGCATTCCGAGTTTGAATTGTATTGATCATATCGAGTGTTTAATTTACTCTCATGAATAATTTCATGTTCTAGTTAGTTGCAAATCTGGACGATAATAAGCGCTAAAGTTAAAGTTTACAAAATATTATCAAAATAATGTCTCTTCGAATAAGCACTTAACTCCGAGACAAAGGTGATCCAGCCAAATAGTAAGGTAAACGACTTTTTTTAGGGGGGGGGGTATTAATGTACACACAAGTTAAGGATTTACTACAATGTGGACCTTCTAGCAATTTCCTAACAAATTTTGGTTCAGATTCTTTTGAAAAAACATTTTATTACTTTTACTGTTATATTGTCGAGTGAATTTAAACTTAATTTCCCACGTATTCTAGAAAATTCTAAGCACAATAATAGCTTAAATAAAGCTCAGTTTCTTGAAGTTGATTTACAAATATGCCACTTATATGGAAGTATTAATGTTTATAGCATTTAATTTTCGCTATATTAAGGTTTATGCATTGGGACTGTAAAATTTATTTAGTTATTTTTCCCCACACCTATTTAGATCTTTAAGTTAAATCTTAATATCAATCCATATAATTTCAATATTTTCCTCAGAAACTTGATTCGGAAAAAAGTTATTTTAATGACATACAGAATATTTTATTTTTTAAAAATAATTGTAACTATCAAAATAAGATCTTGATACTTTCTCTTAACACGCTCTTCTAAGGGTAAATGTGAAATATTTTAATTCAAAATTTCATTAAACATCTCAACTTATTCTTTTGTTATAAGCTTTTAAATTAGTAATCGTATAAGGCATTTGGTGAATATTATTGTACGATCATTTTTTCTGTATTTTTAAGTAGCTTCAAGTTTCATCCTTTCAAAGATTATCTCCTAATGGAATTAAGTCCTCGTGTTTACGTTATTGTAAAATGAAAAAATAGGGTCTGAACTTAGCTGTAGTCTACGCAAATTAATTGCGGTTTAAAATTCTGAGATTCATCTCCAGCAGATGTTTCATATTACGTTACTAATTAATTAGTCAAACAAGTATTTTGAAATTTCGTTTAATGCGAAATACTATTGAACTCCCATTAATACCAGTTTTTAGTTTCTGAGAGCATTTGAAACTTCGAAATAATTGTAAAAATTTAAAGATTCTTATAGAAGATCTAAATTTATTGCTTTAGCAGTCATCGAATGTAGGACTATTTTACTCATATATTAATCATCTAGTTTATTACCATTTAAAATTCGTCTTTACTTAATACAAATCCAAATATTGTTTGAATTATGCAATCTGTTAAGGAATTTGAAGAATACTTTCATTTTTTAAACTACACTGCTGGCCACAGAAAATGATACACCAATAAGGGCCAGAGATACCACAGCGAAATTTATGTGGCAGATAACATGTTGTATAAAGACCAAATTATTAAAATTACAACCTCTTGTGACGTGTGTATGATGACAAAATCAGTAGTAAGTTTAGTCGTGCTTGTTTGCTATAATCACTGCCACACATCTGGGCATAGAATTAAAGAGGCTTTGGATGTATTCTTAGTGTACAGCAGTCCATGTGGCTTCCACATATTGCTAAAGTTTATCTGGTGTAGCAGCGGGTAGTGTGTCGGGGGCCAGTCTTTATGCGAGCGTGAACCATACGTTTTCGATTGCCGATAGATCGGGAGAAGAAGCAATTCAATCTAATGGGCAAAGAAGAAGTCTGGAACATTGCGTGCCATGAGTAGTCGTGTATTAACCAGTTGGGAATATGGCTGATGGCAAGCGCTGAATGTATGGGAGGACCACGAGCTCCAACACCTCAGAGGTATAGCGCTGGCTGTTCAGTGTACCAGAGGGGTGCAGTAGTGAAATCCAATACCACCCCAAAACATGATACCGGCTGCAAGACCAGCGTGGCGGCAGTTCAGCAGCCTCTCACCACGGTGTCTCTAAGCTCGAATCCGACCATCGTGATGTTGCAGGTAGAAGCGGGATTTTGTCAGTAAACACAATGTCGTTCCATTCCTTTGTCCATGGACACCGTTCATCACACCATTGATGTCTCAAACTCATGTAGTTTCCTGTCAAGGGTAAACGAAGCAATGGGCACCTTGCGTACATTCCTCTCAGCCCCTCTGTCGAATGATACGAGCGGACACCGAATTATACGTCACAGATTGAATCAGATGTTCTATGACTCGTGATATGGCTGAGTGATCCATTACTGCCCTGCGCACAGTAAGCCTATCATCACGGGCAGAGCAACGAGGTGGATGAGATCGGCCACATCGTCTCGGTCAGCATTTCCTCCTCCCATTAGAGATGACAGATCCGCATCATAGTTGCTTGGTTTCGTCCAACACGTTGACCAATTTCTCTGAAAGATAATCTGCAATCCCTGTAGGCTAATATTGTTCCTCGATCGAATTCAGAAACTTAGTCAAAAGATCCTCGATGTTATTTCTAAAGGCATAGGTAAACAGCTTACATAAGAAAACGCATGAAAAAACAATTACGGTACTTCAAATCGTCAATTTTTTCTCCCCTTATATACTTTTCCACTTTCGGGTGGCGCTACGGTGTAGACGCCGGCGATGTGCTTCTGTGCTATAATGCTAATGATTTGCATATTTCATCGTCGCCAACGCATACTGTAAATGTCCCATGGTTTGCATGTTTCCTTCTGGATGTTTCATTTTGTTTTTCCAGCAGTGTATATATAAATAAAAATGGTAATTACAGTTTAAACACATGCAATATATTAAAATATACTTAGTATAATTAGTTTAAATAGATTTGAATAATGCAATAAAGGATTAAGTTAACAAAAATATTAGAGGTAAATCGAAAATATACTACTAACAGCTTTCAAGACCATTTGTCTCAAACAAAAATATTAAAACTGTTAGGATATTGGTACTCGATGCCCTCAGATACTCTGTTTTTTATTAAAAAGATTAGTTGGTCAAATTTATTTTCTGGAATGCTGTGTTATTCTTTTATAATGTCTGCATCCAGTTTATCGGTAGATAAACTGGATGTAGGTATTATAAAGGAAGCGCATCTACCATTACAGGTTTATTATTAGAATAAACTTTGTAATATAATATACCTCCACAAAGTTTTTCATGGGGCTCAGGTCTGGACTTCGACTTAGTGTCGTAGCAAAACATTAAATTCTTTTTTTTTTCCTTTTTCATGTCATCGTTGGGTGGATTTAGTTGTATGGCAATAAGCATTGCCCTGATGATCCAATTATCATCACCTATTAAGGTCGGTACGTTATCAGATCATCATACAACACTGCTTAAAGTTAAGGGAAGTCCATACGCCAAGAAACTCGCTGTAAATCTCATGATCTACCATTAGTAAAAGCTCCCTAAGCTATTAGGATCCTCCCATATGTTGAGTGAAGCATTCATTCAATCACTTCTTGAAGTCATTCCAATATTGTCTTTAGTTATTTTGAGGACCATCTAGGTTCAATTTCTCTTTCTATCAAAAAATAACATTTCCTCCCGCTTATTATTCTATGATATGATAGTTTTATACAGAAAGTTGGATTCATTTTTTTCTCTCGTAAAAGCTTAAGAACTTAGGTGCTTTAGTAGTTTTTATAAGTTTTGTATCTATATTTTAATTTTAGCTTCCTGAATGTGGCATTTGAATATTTTTTAAAGTCAAAAATTTGGGTGTTTTGTTTGATATTGATTTTAAAAAATTTGTTCATCTATTGCTGAGAAAATCATTTTTTGGCTCAGATATATTTTTTATTTTGTTTGAATGTTTTTCTATAATTATGAGATTGGGATCTCTTTAAATATATAGCTATTTCTCCTTCAAAAATTTATCTCCATCCGCCTCCCTCCTTATATATTTTTTTCCTACTTCTCACTCAGGTAAATTTTTACCCTGCAATATCTTCACATAAATTATGGACAACACATTTAAAACATGCACGCATATTTATGAATGCATTTTATTTTTCTGGTGTGATGCGCCCTATATGACAATTTTCTCGCATGGGATTTCATAATTTCTAAGCAAATACCTTATTTAATTTCTAGTAAAATGGGTGAATCGTAATTAAACTTAACATTTAAAGTCGCAATGAGCTAAATTCATGTGTCGTCATAGTCACATAATAACTACAATTTAATTGTTTCCAGCCAATTAGGTAATGTTTTTTATTGCCAACTTTTTCTTTTTAAAGAAATTCTCTTTTAAAAGGTTGATATTTGTAAACTTTATTAACACACAGGGAAACAAAAGGGGCTTGATTTAGAAATACACGTATAGTATAAGATATTTTTTTTTTAAATTTTACAAAACTTTTTTGAGGAATATTAATATTTTAACATCTCTTTGCCATATAATCAAATTTGAAATTTTATGTAAATTTTTCACAAATAAAACATGAGCATGTCTAATATCAGTTTTAAGTTCAATGGAGACCTCCTGATTGCATTTATGCTTTGACCATCATGAATTTAGCCAATTAGTATAGAAAAAAAGTGTTTCATTATCAATTTTAAATACACACGCTGAAAACTTTCATATGTCTTCTCCTTCAGGAATCTACTAGATCTCTAGGGAATTTTAAAGTTCTTAAAACATTATAATTTTTTTCGCTTTGATACATTTGGTTAAAGTTTAGTTTATCCTTTTTGTAGTTAATATTTTTGTAGCTATAAATTTATGTTTTATCTCGCGAAATTTTATTATTACAATTTATGCAGACGATATCACTTCTTTGTTCTTTGTATTTTATTTTATAGTATACCATATATTATTCCAACATTTCATATGAGACATATTTTTCATTACTTTTTAACATACTCTTAAATTTTGAGGTATTTTTGATATTTTGTTATACGTACTATATAATAAATATTGCTGTTTTTCAAAACTACATCATCTCAAACAAATTGCATTTGTTCTAAATATATTGTTTAAAGTCATTTTTAATGTGAGGAAATTATTTATTTTTTTTAATTTTGAAATATTCGAAATAAGGAAGACAAATACCAAATTCCTACTGTTGAGTTTAAAATTTTAAGCAAAGAAAAAAAATTATTCCAGACTTTCGATGTTAAATGAGTATCTAAAGGTTTGATGATAGAAATATTGAAACATTTAAAGAAATTATTTAACACTTATTAGGGTTTCCCGCTTCAAATGATAAATTTTTTTACACATTTTTTTAAAAAAAATGTTTACCATTCTTTTGAGTGCATATAATTCAGCTACTTTACGCAATTTTTTACATGCAAGAAGAGTGAAACAATAGGCAGACCTGAAATGGTTTCTTTTAAACAAAAAATATTTGATGCACGCAATCAAGTGACGTGTAACAAAGGATATTGTCTTAAGAGTGGTTATAAATATAAAGTCATTGAAAAAGTATTGATTAAAAAACTTAGCTATTGAACTTAGATTATCTTTAACAAAATAGTGTTGCAGAGGAAAGGATAATCAAATAACAAAGAAATTTTCATTCGAGTTGCAATATAAAGTGTAGCGTTAGATTTATTGCAAAAGAAATAAGAAATACGATCCCCTAATTGTAATACCTGATCAAAAATCAGAACTATAATCAGTTTATAGAATAATCAAAAAATATACCACTTCAGTAGGTGAAAATTGTCTTGAGAATTCATAAGAGATTTCCAATAAATTACTAGTAATACAAACCACAATGCAATGCTTCTTTTTAAAATGTTTGTCTTTTTCTATTATTTTATTAATAATACAGATACATAAAAATTAGCTCCCTCTCTCCCAATATATATATATATCTTGTTCAAATTTTCAATCGTTAATAAAATACTTTCTATTCATCCACTCAAGTTCAAATACATTTAAATTACAGTCGATGACATTTATTGTTAATACAGTTTTTTTCAGATATTAACTCAATAATTAAATTTAAAAAAATGAATAAATGGTAACAAACAAAATTAAGAGCCCAACAGCATATATAGAAAAGAAAATCGCTCGCTGTGTCCCTTTAGTGCAATGGATAGCGCGTTGCACTTCGAATCCCCCCTGGGATGACCTAATTTCTGAGAATGTGATTCCTTTTTTACTATACTATTTAATTAGAGTATTTAAACTTAATTATAAATAAACAGTAATAACTATAAAAAAAAATAGTCGAACACCATATATAGAAATGAAAATGGAAAATTGCAATGAAAATCGCTTTCTATTTTGTCACTTAATATTGTGATTATGTTATATGAAAAACATGTTTATATTAATTGTAACTATTTAATAAAAAGAAACTAAAATACAATTTTTCTATGTTGGTCTCAGTAGGTATTAACGTAAAAAAATTTTTTTTTAATACAATTTAGGAACAATACACACAAATCAGACAATGTCTAGTTCGTTGATTGTTGAATTTTGATGTTTATTGACGAAAAATGTAATACCATATTGCTGCTATGTAGTCTTTATCTTCCTCGAATTCTGATGTTAAATTATATTTCTTTATTAATTGAGAACTGCTAAATTTTTTGGCTCCCTTAGTGGAACAAAAGCTTAAAACTCGAGTAGTGTATTCTAAATTACACTGCTGGCAACCGTAAAGGCAACACCCTGAAGGAAGCACGCAAATAACATAAAATGTACAGCATGTATTAGCGGAGGTGAGATATGCAAATGATTAGAATTTCAGCGCAGACACATATCACGCACGCCTGTGGCGAAACCTCAAAACACTATTTAAGGCTTGGAGATTTCGACGATTTCAAGTTCGGCAATTGTGTTTTACTTGTGGTTCTTTCAAAAAAAGGATCAGTCATGTCTCGTAGAAAACAGCGAACAGCTTTTGATCAAGTGTCCGAGTTCGACAGAGGAAGGATAGTGGCCTACCGAGATTGTGGATTATCTTTCAGGGAAATCGATAGTCGTGTTGGAAGAAACTAAACAACTGTAATGCGGATATGTGACCGTTGAATGCAGGAGGGTACGACGGACCGACGTGGTCGATCGCATCCACTTCATTGCACCACTTCACGTGAGGACAGGCAAATTGTGAGCATGGCAGTAGCGGATCGCTAAGTCACATCACGAACCATAGCGCAGCACTTTGAGTCTATAACGCATCATTCAGTGTCTGCGCGTACCATTCAACGCCGTTTACAGCAGAGTGGTCTGTCCGCAAGACGTCCATTGCTTGGTCTACCCTTGACGCAGAACCACAGACGTCTTTGCCGCCAATGGTGCGATGAAAAAGGATGTGGACGGCAGAATGGAATGAAGTTGTCTTTACTGACGAGTCACGCATCTGTCTGCAATACCACGATGGTCGGATTCGAGTCTGGAGACACCGTGGAGAGAGGATGCTGAACAGTTGCGTTATGCACCGCCACACTGGTCCTGCACCGGGTATTTTGGAATTAGGCGGTCTTGGATATCACTCTCGCAGTCCTCTAGTACGCATTGCCGGTACTTTAAACAACCAGCACTACATCTCCGAGGTGTTGGAGTCAGTTGTCCTTCCTTACCTTCAGGGCTAGGCCACAGCCATATTTCAACAGGATAATGTGCGACCACACGTGGCACGCATTGTCCAAAGGTTCTTCGTCAATCACCAGATTGAATTGCTTCCTTGGCCGGCTCACTCTCCGGATCTTTCGCCGTTAGAAAACATGTGGTCCATGGTTGCTCAACGATTGACCCAGATTACACCCCCAGCTGTGACACCAAATCAACTTTGGCAACGTGTGGAAGCTGCTTGGTCTACTGTACCCCAAGAACACATCCAAATTCTCTTTAAATCAATGCCGAGGCGTATGGCAGCGGCGATCTCCAACAATGGTGGCTACTCTGGCTACTGATTCTGGCAGGTACCACACTTCACAGAAGTCTATAAATTTAATCATTTGATACTTGGTCAACATGTTATCTACAAAATAAATTTTGTTGTGCTATCTCTTGTCTTTCCTGGTGTTGCATTTATAGTGGCCAGCAGTGTATATTATATTCATGTATATAATATATATATATATACGTGTAAGTGCATGTATGTTTCATGTATGATTATCTAAAAGTTCATTTGTAATTGGTTAAAAAGGTATTATAATACAAATTTTCAAAGGGAGATACATAAATAAATTGCCTCTTTAAGTAAATGATTTACTTATTTTTAAATATCTCCGTTAATCAAAATAACATCAATAATATAAACAATCAATATTTAAAATAGAATAAACAAAGAAATAAAAGATGCTAAAAGTACCTTTATGACAGGCTCACATGCTAAAAGTATATATAATTTACAATGCAGTTCAAAATAAATACTAAGTAATAGGTAAGGCTTATATAAATAAAACTTTAATGCATTGACTAAGGTGAAAATTTATACGTTAGTTTCTTCTTTCATATTTGCGAAACCTTATAATTTAAAAAGGAATATCTTTACAGTGAAAGCTTAAGTAAAAGCAAACTGAACAATCAGCTTACTTTTAATTAAACTGATAGAAAACTTTGTAAGCAACAAGTGAATATTTAGAGATGTCATTAAATAAAGGAAGTCGAACTTATATGCTGAATAGTGGTTAATGTGAAGAACATTGAGGTAAGTATTTAAGTGTAATCTACTCTACGGTTTTTACACTTAATATACTTAATATCATAATTTAAGTGTATTTAAGTTTAATCTATCGAATAAAAAGTGGATCGATTGTTAATTAATGTCGTCTTTGAAACGACATCAGGGCTATTTGACACCGACCTCGTACTTATGAAACGCAGTTAAGTGGCGAGAAGGGCATCGGGTTGACACTATATTCAAATTTCTACATTACCCCAACATGAGAGAACTTCGAACCTCAACAGAGATTTAACGCGAAACTCCCCCTCTACATGGAGGATCTTACAGTGGCACCAGGACTCGAACCCATGACTTAACAGAAGCAACGTCGATCACGCGTAAGCAACTAGGCATTAGGCTACCATGAGGAGATTAAATAAATATTCCTTAATATTAACTATAATTTCCAAAAAAGACAAAAACAATCTATGTCTTCTGAAACAGTGGTCTCCAGCCCCCGGTCGATGGATAAAATAGTATCGGGAAGTACAAGTAACATTAATTTTTTTCCATTTCATTCATTGTGGTATATTTCTCTCGGAATTCTGTGATATTTTATGGAAATCCCTTAATATACTAGAGATTTTACACTCTTATAGAATATTTTTCAACACCCTGAAAGTTTCTCTTGTTACTAGAGGTTTGAAATACACTGGTGCCCAAAAAATAAATATAATACAAAATAGACAAATATACTAGATTTCTCTTGTTTATCATTAAAAATTTACTATTCATGCTTTGAAAATTTAGTAACTGATAATCAATATTTTCATTAACGCCATCGGAATTACGTAATTATTGCTAAAAAAAGCCATATCTATATAGAGAGAAGATTTGAAATTTCTGAAGCACTTTAAAATGTAAAATCTGATAATAAAAAAAAGCACAATTTTTTTTTTTTTAGTCTCTTGTGGCAAAAGCTTTATAAAATGTTTTTTTAAAGTCGTACAGACTATTTTTTCATTATTATTTGTTTTGTAAAAATTTTTTAAATATAAATTTACGTTTTCTCATAACAGCAGCTTTTCAGAAATATCGCATCTTCGTTTCAATACCGCATCAACAACTGAGAAAAATCGAGAAGTTAAGATATAGTTTTACTTGGAAATATTTTTGATTATACGAAATGCGAGTTAACCATCAATAATTCTTCAATAAAATACAATTTCTCAATAGAGATTGCAACTACGAGAGTAAATCAATGAATACAAGAAAAAGCAAAAAAAATATTCACAAATAATCTACTCGATGCTAAAAAAAATTTAAACAGTAAAGCTCACAATCTGTCAAACAGATCAGTTACAAGCTATTTTAACGTATTGGTAGATTGCTTTTATTTCGTTCGTTGATGACAAAAACAAGCCTACTTAGATTTCTGTTTTTCGATCTTCTACGAAATAGATTTATTCACTATGTAACATATCACCGACCTAATTATCAGAATGTGTAACTCCATCTGGGGTGCTAATTTGATATCGGAAGTTGCTAAGTTGTTTTTGTTCGTCAAGGGGATGTGCGATATCAATATAATATGATTATTTTGATATTTTTTTCGTGTGGTAATGTGGTTGAAACAGAAATGAGACGTATATTAGAGTCAATTTTTATTGGGTTTTTTGCCACGATAACCCTATTAATTTCAAACGATTTTAATTCGGTTCCTTCAATTAATTTCTTAATTTCTTCTTTAACTAATTTCTTAAAATTTAACCATTTTCATTTCATTTATTTTTCAAGCTACTACTTCAGCTTCCTGCTGTATTTTGTACTATTTTCTAATATGAATGTCTCTAATATCATTAGTGAGAATCAGGATATTTTTTTAAAAGAATGAGGCCTGTGCTTTTAAATAATGCATTTTTTTTTAAACGTTCCTTGTTCGATGAAATTCATTGAAGGAGCTAGCAGTTTTTGGAATATTGCAAGTTATATCAGCACTTATTAATTGATATTCATTATTAAATTTAATACATATTATGTAATTATTTTACTTATAATATAATATGGTAGTTCATATATAATAGTTGATTTTATATTATTTATTTATAATTATTTTATATATATTATATGAACATTATTATATATAATTTATTTAAATGACATGAATATAATTTATATAAAAATTATTATTATAAAAAATTGTATGAACATGATCATATATCATAATTATTACTAAATTTTATAACACAATAATAATATATTACATAATAATATTATTAGTACATGTAATTTTTATTGTACTATAATGATATTTATTATTGATTGATATTTGTTATTTTTAATCTATTCCTATAATCTTCACATTTGAAATATATTTCCAAACAGATCTTTACAATTATTTTCCTGACAATTTGTTACCATTAGGCCGCCATTTTGGATTCTACGTAACTCGACAAGAAACTCTGCTTGGCGCGTAGCAATCCTATATCCAATTTGTTCCCTTAGTGGAGTTATACATTCTGATATTTAGGCAGACGATATTCATTCCATGAGGAAAGGAAGGGAAAAAAAACACGTTAGATGGATACAAAATACTACTAAAACAGATTACATCCGAAGGAGTTTTTATTAAAAAAGCGGGAATATGGTCCTTATACATTATATTTACACTCCGACGACCTTTTTCTTTGATAGCGAGTGGACGTCCAACACCATGCCGTCTACTGCTGGTATCACTGTCATTCATCCCCTTTGCATAAGTACTAACAACTGTAGATCACGAACAACCCACGAGTCGTGCAGTTTCGGAAATACTTGTTCCGAGCCTTCGAGCCATTACACAATCTGCCCTCTATCAAAGTCGCTTAGATTCGCAGCCTTTCCCATCATACACATAAGTAAGTGAAAGAATGATTCTTCAGACTCTCCCGCAAAAGTTAAATACCACTTCCACCTGATCACGTGCCTTCCACGTCATCCAGGTGAGTTCATCGCAAAATGTAGGGGTGGTCATAATGTTTTAGCTCTTGAGTGTATGTTCTTAATAATTCATGGGACTACATTAACTTTTAGGTATAAGATCCTTTTCTCCTGCAATACATAAAAATACCTTCTAAGACCCTTAAAATGATTTACAAAGAATGTGTGGACGTGTTAGAGCAATGAACTCCATTATATCCATAAATGGCAACTTTAGCCTGATTTTGGGAAACTTATTTAGAGACATGGTGAGATAGTAATTCGTCATTGGTCACCCTTCTATGAATAAACAATCTGTAGCTTTACCTCAAACGAATTCATTCAAAAAAGTATAACTACAATCCTGCAGATTAAATTTTCAAATATTAATGTCTATCCCTCATCCGAATTAGTATAAGCAAAATTTATGATAAATACAATTTATCAATTCTAATTACATAAAATACTCATTAATGTTAAATTCGTGGAAACTGAATCATTTATAATTTAAGGTAACATTAATTAATTAACATTAATTTGATTCACTGTATTGTATTTGCCTTAATACGCCGTGTCGTATACCATAACTAAATCATTTGTAGGTAAGCATAATATGAGCACACAATACATCAAAATTAACTGTCCGGTATTTTTTACGTTTCTTGGTAAAAAATATGCTCAGTTTTCAAACTTTGTCTAATATCTTTATTGCTTATCAATTTAATTGTGTCTAATGAATTTTCCCATATTCTAAAAAAAAAATTAGTTATAACAAGCATTATCATTTGCTTACAAAAGCTGATTTCAAGACCCTACCTTTCAAACCAAATAGATTTTGAAATAACCTAAGAAAAACTGAACTCAATGGCACAATAGTGCATGAGGGCCAAGGCCTGCTGTGCCTATCCAGCAGCTTTCGTGGCCTTGGGTGCTGTGCAGATGTTTCAGTCAAGTAACCAGTCTAACGCGAAACCCCCAGCTCCTAAGCGAACTTGGTATTCATTTTATCAATTCACTAAAGGGATGAAAGGCTGAGTCGACATTGTCCATCTCGGGATTTGAACCCCGGACCAGTGGTGTGGAGCTCGATGCACTAACACTCAGCTACTGAGCTTCTATAACCTAAACAAGATGAAGATATTTTCATTTTTAAGCTATTTGAAAAAGTATATATAATATGAGCCATGATACAGTCCGTGAATTTCAGAAAAATACGAATCTTTTAAATACTAAATTAAAATTCGATTAATCAATAAAATTACAAATAAGCTTGATATGTTCGAAAAAAACATTAAAAACTTGAATAGTTGAGAAGAAAACCATACGTTGAGGGCACAATTGATTGTTTAGTAATGATCAAGCAGTATATCATATTGAATCCTCCTTCGGGCACAGCTGGCCTGAGAGGTCAGCAAAAGCATTTTGTGTCAAATTAGCAATTGTTGTTGTTTTAGTATAAGCTTGATTTTGTTCATTAAACTGGTTCTTTTTGGTAAAATTTGAAGAACTTGCTTTCCATTACCGGTGTTTTGAATTAAAATTGACTAGGAGGGGGGAGTCAAAATATGTCAGTGGTCACCTCAGGCCGGGCGCCTGATTATGATTCATTCACAGATGCTCCCGACGGTGGGTTAATGTTACGATTAAGGGTAAATTCAGGAAAAGCTCAAGAACTAACACATAGTGTCTGTCTACTAATTGCATTACAAAATACTATGCAACAATATTAGTTTAAAATTTTTAACATACCTGAATTTCTCCATTTTCAAGGACCAATAGACAGTAATCACTGGATCCAGCTGCAAGGAAAAGGAAAGCGTTTGCTCTATATGTGCGGAACTTCAAGTAAATGTAAGTAGTGCTCTGGGCATCCTGCAGTGGACTTTTAAATAACTGGCTCCGAAGAAGGAGGCTGCAAAATCAGAAAACAATCATTGTATTAAAAAACAAATAAAATATATGTTTTATTCCTTTGATATGTAATTAAATAGTAATTAATTTTCTAGGTGTCATTTAGATTTTCAAATTTTATATCGAGTTTAAGTTTAGAATGTTTTTTTTTTATGCTTATGGAGAAAACACCTATAAATTTATATTTAAATTAATATTTATCTGCTTAAAAGCATTTGTTTAAAATGTATTGTAACATTTAGACTAAGATCTTTATTTTAAACATAAGTTTATTTTACGGATGTCCTAAAATAAAAAATTCTACAAACGATAAAAAAAAAGAATTTTTAAATTATTTTTAAAGCAGAATTTTGTTATTCTGGTTATATGTTATGTGTGTTTCTACGTTTGATAAATAATTTCCTTGAAATTAAAATTTATATCTAATTATGGAGACATAGTTTATGAATCTCTTTAATTTCAGTTAAAACTTAACTCATTATTTCTGATGAATAGCCTTATTTATATTAAAAGACGAAATAGGTACAATACTACAGGGTGCTGCAAAAAAACTCGGACAAATTTCTTGCCTCCTAGTGTAATTAAGCAATTTCCTTTTAATTGGTGTTTTCATGTTTCTTTATCTACCACTTTAATAATAAAATATTTCATAATATACTTCTTAGTTTGTACTTTGATTTATGTGTTTTTGATAATGTCGTGCATAAGGTCTGCTATTTTAGAGTTTTTGTATCTCTCTAAATTAAATAAAGAAGAAAATTATCGAAAAAAAAAGCTTTAAACAAAGAAAGTGGAACGATTTCAAGTACAAACCATTCAGGGATCGAAAAAGGTGTTATTGTAGAGCATTTCCTTCAGCTAAGTAAAAATTGATACCTACTTGATTTTAGTAGTAGTTCTTAGTAAACAGAAAAAGTATTATATAAGCTTAACCTACAACGGATATTTCAAAACAATCATATGTAAGATATGAATTTAGTGTACTGAAAAAGAATTCAACACGAAATAGGATGTCCCTACTGCAAAAATTCAGATACTTTTCAATTTTGCCGGAGCAAATCTCGTCAAGCAAACTGTATTGGCGACAACATTCTGTACACACGACAACAGTTCATAGCAAAGCCCATATTTTCATTGGTTTTTCATCCATATTTGATGTACTTAGGAAAAAGACGTTACTTCTAAGAAAAGTTGGCGACTTGTGTTTAAAATTGTGCCGGCAAAATGTTACTAGAGCTGAAATATTCCGTTTGATGTCGGTTGTAACAGATTGGTGGCTTTATCGCCTGCTCCAGCGAAACTGAAAAGTACGAAAATTCCTTACAACAAACAGCAATAAATTAATCACTTATATTGTGTTTTAGATAATGACTGTCAATCTAGATGTGTCAAAATAGATGTGTCTACCCTCAAAGTCAATTACTGCAAAACGAAAAGTGCCACTAATCCTTCGGTTGTACTATAAAATAAGTATATTTTTATATATTTTTAAATTTTTATTCATTTCTTGAAACATAATAATACTTTATACCTTGTAATTGATTACTTGTATTTTACTTTGATACTTAATCTATTCTATTTACTCGAGTGTTAAATATCAATCAAAAAATAAGTAATATTATATTTCGACGCTTGCCAAGATGTTCAGTTTACATTCATATGAGATGAGATTATCTTAAGTTTATTTATACCTTATTGCCATTTGAGACGGACCTCATAAGTTTCATCTACAAGTATGAATCCAGTGAGTTTGTATCCCATTCTCCATATTTCCACAGAATGCTAATGTAAGTACCTTGAGCCTTGACACATATTACGTGCATCAGCTACTTCATATATCTGTCATTATATATACCAGGACTTTAATATAAGACTCGATACAAACAACATCGGCATCATGACCATGACTACTAGACTACCGTAGTTACAATTTTTACAACAAAATAACTCTTAGGAACAAAATATTTTTATAGTATACCAATAATGTTTATTATAAAACATACTAAAGACTGAAGGAAAATGGAAGATTTCGAAAATATTCTATACTAATGTGATTGATGTAGTAATGTCTCTACACTTTGTGTTTTTCTATATCTTTAAAACTTGAACATAAACATTTTTAATAGCAATTATGCCTTAATTATATCATTAATAGGATTTATTTCGAAAACTGTATCAAAATAAAATGGCATTTTATAAAGAAAATATTCCTTTACGTTTAACCTAACTTTAGAGAATGCATTTCTATTTAATACATTTCAGATCTTCTAGAGGTAATCCTAAAAATCGATATAATCCAACTCTCAGTGATATCTAGGTTTCTTTTCAACCGTTTTCTATCGAGATGGCTTGTGGATTTAGCCCCATCCAATAACAGTGAGAAAAAGGTTAAAAGAAAGGAAAAAGATAAACAGAAGCATTAGAAAGTTCTGGCTACCAGCCCGGGATTTTTTTCTCGCGTTCAAAGAACTGTCTTGCTCGAATCTCTTTTTATCCCTTACCTCAAGTTTTTTCCCCTTTTATTTTCCTTACTTTCATTTGGAGCGACAAAGGAAAGAGTAGAAAATATTTATTCAAGCAAAAGGTGCTGGAACAAATGGCAACTAAAGAAATAAAGATTTATTTTTACACGCCACAATTTCACATGGTTTAACAGAGGGGGATAGGAGTTAGCTTAACACCATCGGTAAACACGGAGGGTTCGCAAAAGGTTACAGTTCTGTGAGTCTTAGAAGGTAAAAAAGGTATTTTCATTGCCAGTTTCTCTGTACATTTCAAGTAGCTTATCACATTTTACCTTTAAAACTCCTCTAAGCTTGCCCTTAGTTTATGTTTAAATGCCTGTTTGTTTTTCTAGAACACTGAGAATTGTAGATTTTTTTTCAGAGTCAAATTTACTGTTTGTAGAAAGTTTTTTTAGTAATTTTCGAAAAAGAGTCAAAAATCTTCATTTCAGAAAAGTAACAACTCTCACACGTATGAAAAGAAAAAAGAAAAAAAGAAAGGAATGTGAATTTATTTTGCAGTCACTTTGTCTTCTTCTCTAACCTATAAATCAGAGGTTCCCAAACTTTTTTGTCTCATAGACCCTTGACATATTTTTCGTTTTGAGGTAGATCCCTTCTTAATCAATATTGAATTTTTGCAAATTTATCACCTTAAATGTCTTTTCGACAGCTGGTATTACTACTACTTTAAAAGAATTAAATTTCCATCTGTAATGAAATATAGTGTTTAAAATTTAAAAAGCACATGTTAATTAATTAAATTAAAAGTTATTAAATACATAAACAATAATTGTTAAATAAAATAACTAAACAACAAACAAATGAATTTAATGGAAGGTATGAATCTGGTGCTACAATAACAAATTTGATATCAATCTTGTCAAGTTTAACCTTAAATCTCCTATGTTAGTAGTGTTAAGTTTCTTTCTTTCTTTCTTTTTTGTTTTGGAGATTGGCAACCACGCTGAAACTCCTTCTCACTAGGGAAAGCAATTAAAAACTTCTACACGATATTTTATAATTTGGAATAAATAACAGGTTTGCCTTTTTAAAGCAAACGTTGTTGATATATATTTCTAAAGTTTAAGATCTTCATTAGTGCTATTGTAATATGACATTTTTTTTTCAATGAGACCATATCAATTCAATGCCTACTGTGGTATAACCATAGGTAGAAAATATCATGTAGAGCCATAATCACATAGGAAATTATGGTGGAAAGCGATAGATGGCTATGCACGCGAGCTCGCAAGTTTGACACTTGAGGTTTCCTCATTTCAGATACTATCAACTTACGATGATCATGAATCGTTGCACAAACGCCGAGTTAGTGAATATCCACTTAATCTATGGCCTAGCCAACGGAATTGCACACGCTGCTGTTCGGTTGTACCGGGAAAGATATCCAACGAGAGGCGGCAACTGAATCATCAAACGCTTGGTCAGGTGCATCAGAACCTGACAAAACATGGATCTTTCAGAGTCACGTTTGAAGGTTCTGGGTGAACTCGAACAGCACAAATAACCCATATTTGAAGAGGGTGTGTTGCATGCTACGGACAAAAATGCCGGTACCAGTGTACGGTCCCTTGCCGTTGCAATCGGAAGATCTCGAACATATGTCCATCATGTACCACAAGGTGAAGTCTCACATCCATTTCATGTACCGAGAGTGCAGTTATTCCCACACAACATGTCGCGATTGCTCAGTGATTTGTTAAAGAAAGTGCGGCACTTTGCCAGTTCCATGTTGTTCTGTGATGAAACAACCTTTTCACGTGAAGGGGTGTTCAATACGCACAAAGCGCGTAGGCCTCAAACAACTTATACATAATTCCACCACGTCCCCACAACATCAGTTCACCGTTAATATGTATGCGAGTATCGTGGGAGGTCAGTTTACTCGGCCTTTGCATCTCACCACCTCGACTGGACTCTGACAAGTATATCATCTTTCTACAGGAAGAAATTCCGAAACAGCTTACCGATGTCCCCGTGCCTGTTCGGCTCCGCAGAAGGTTTCAACAGTACAGGGTGCCATCTCATTATGGAAGGTGTGTATAGAACCATTTGGACCCGACATTCCCAAACAGGTGGATTGGGCGTGGTGGTCCCATTACTTGGCCTCCTAGAGTCTCTGATGTATCTCTTCTGGACTTTTTTTATCTGGGATGCCATGAACAGTCTTGTGTACGACACGCCCGTCATATCTGAAATGAACATGGTGGCGCCATCACTGTTGCTACGATTCGAGAAACACCCAATATTTTCAAACAAGTGCACGATTGCGTATCGCGTCGGTGTCGCACGTGCATACATGCTAATGGCAGCAATTTCGAACACTCTCATGATGATTTTTATTTTATTTATTATCTTTTTTTTTGTGTAATAAAGCGTTTTAGACTACATCCTGTGTTGTGGCCTTACTGTCTTTGTGTCTCTTTATCTCGTTAGAGTTTCGTTTCCACCCATGCTTTCCTATTAAATCATGGCCCCTCAAGTTGTTCTCTATATCCCCTCCAAGTTTGTAAATGGCATTTGGGGACACCCTGTATAGTAACTAAATTCTTAAGAATTTAATTCCGTTTAACAAGTTGCCAGGTATTGCTTAAGTGGAGGAATTGAAAATAATTTAGATTGTTGAAATACTATTGTATTATTAGCATATAATAGTGATTATATGCTAATAATTAGGTAACAGTTATAATTTTAAATTAAGGAAATCCTCACACTTGAATGAATTTGATAATTATTTGTTTCAAGATGGGAATATTAAATGATTATAAAATAATCAATCCCTGTAAGTTTTTTTTAAAGAATTTAATAATTTAATTATGATTTTTTTTACCTCCAAATTGTGTGCGTATTTTTTTTAGAAAAAAAATTGCATTATACCTTAAATCCTTGAATTGGGAAGCTGATTGGAGATTGTGGCTCTTTTGTCCAGATTGAATTATAATCTAGCTTATATATATTATCCTTATTCATTACAACAAATATGGTAGTAATTTTCATGTATCTTAATTTGCATGCGTGATATTAACTGATACACATCCAGTAAAAATATCTTTTTGACTGTGAATGAGAATCAGTGTGATAAATGATCTAATTAAGATAGACGTTATAAATGGTTAAAGAAAATTTAATAATAATGGTAATCTCTATATTTCTCATTATTATATTTATGTGTTACATTTAAATTTAAGTACTATGTAAGCTCTCCTCATTTTACATATTCTTTTTTTTTTCTTTTTAATCTTTTAAAAGTAGTTTATTTGTATTTCTTCTACAGAAAATTAAAAATATATCTAAGACAATGAGATTCAATAGCTTATTACTTTTTTGCTTAAATATTATTAAGATTCCAAACTATTAAGAGTTAATTCTTCCAAACTGTAATGAATCTATTTATACAAGGCATCAACTGAAGAATAAGTACGAATAAAAGAAACAACATTATTATATAGGATTTCAATGAAATATAATGAACATTCATTTACACAAATCCAATGAAAATATTTCTTCAAATAAAAAAAAAAAACATTATGAAGCATTTGTGAAGAAAATAGTTTCTTAAAAAATATTTCAGTAGTGAACAAATACTGAATAATTTTAGAAAAAGAAATATTATAATCAAATGATTGAAATATAATGTATTCTGGGAAAATAGGTGCATTTTAAATGTTTCATAAGCTTCCGAAAAATATTTTAAAACACTTATAAAAAATATCTGAGTAAATCCTACAAATATGGTCACGTACAAATAAAAAGACAACTACAACAAAATAATGTAAAAAAATGCTCCACTTGACGTATTAGATTTTTAAGAATATTAAGCTTTTCGAAAATACATATTTGATATATTTCTTTCTTGCGAAACTTTTTGCAATCACCTTTATCGCCGATAACAACAACAACATCAATAAATATTAAAAGGGCATGTCTATAAATATATGATACTATTTTCCTTTCATGTGAATTATCAATAAAAATTCTAGAGATACAAAGGAAAAAACACGTAGGGAAAGGTGTTTGGAAATGATAACCAGGGATCTGGAAATCGTTCGAGAAAAAAAAAAGGGGAAAAAATTCGAATCCTCAGGGAAATGGTTATAAAAATAGGAAACGGAGGGGGTGAAGTAACCTCAGGGCGAGAGGTACTTACCAAAACAGTAAAAGTGAGTATGTTACCCTTCCCCACTCTCCCATCTGACACTTGAGAGTCCTTTGGGCGGATTTATTTTTCACTATTTCTGAAAGACATTTTCTGCCTCCCAGGAGAAATACTCCCCAAGTTTCTTGAAAGGAAATGAATTGTATCGTGTTATGTCTTCAAACCTTCGATTTTGAATTTTAAGTAATGGTTAGAGAAAAGAATTCGAATTCTTTTACAATATAAAATACACTAGCCTCAAAAATTTAAGTACATGTTCGTCGAAGCTCACCACTAAAAAATGAGAGTAACAATAAAAGTCATAACTTATATGATTGGTAGAAACGAACTTTAAGAAAACTTATGCAAAAAAAAAACGACAGCTCCGACTTTTATTTGAAAGAAAGGAAAACAAAAATAGGAGTGGAAAAAAATGTGCAAAAACCAAACTTCCTCATTTTTGTGGGCTAGTTTTGAGCAAGATTCTTGATATGTAGTATATATTTGTTAATGATTTCTTTGACAACATCTCTAAGACATTCTAGGAAAAGTAGTTTATCCGAATCATTAAGGGGCCTGGTATTTGGGTGTTTGGCAATGGTGTTGCTACGAACTGTTGTGTCTAGCCATCGCAATATGTCTCGCAAAGTGGTCTGATAAAGTCGAATCAGTTTGAATGGGAAGATATCGCGTCTAGAAGACAAGATCAGTATGATCACGAGTTAAAACACTTGTCACGGACTATTTTTCTAGCTTTTTCCGCTCGAAAGAGGGGATAGATCTTTGCTTCAGAAGATTAGTTTTCCCATCAGGAACAAGATTATCCTCTACTATGGAATGAAATTGCAGCTTCAAAGGAGGTCTTGATGCAAAACAACTGGCTGTGTATGTCCCTTTGAACCAACGACCTAGATGCGCCCGCTTATGTTTGCTAAGAGAACGCGCATTTTTTTATATAAGAGAAAGAAGATAAGCTTCTGTACTTTGCATAATCGAATCCAATTTCACATTGGAGAGCAATTCAGGAAGCCTGCTAATTTACAGGAAACCATACACTAGAAATAATCAATTCTACAATGTTGACAAACTCTGTTACAGAGGTGGAAATCATTGTTCGAACAGGTATCACTCTGGGTTGTCCTGCAGAATTGTATGAGTTTCTTAGAGGGACTTTGATTGATGTGAGATAACATAACGAGAACTTTGACTCATATGTTTACCCAGATGTAGTGCTATTTGTAATTGAATATTATGTATGATAACACGCAATCTCATGGAGCTGTGTTTGTTGAGGACTATCTTGAGGATTACTGTCTGAAGTCAATGTATTTGCTCACTCAATCTTTAGGCCTAATCTGATCACAGGTATTTGGATCTAATTTGGTAAAACAAATTGAGGCCACAAGTCCTCACCCTTGGTTGTTGTGTGAGCTGAAACAATGAATTTTTGATTTTCTCTTCCCATTTAAGTGCCCAACAACTAAATTGGCAACATGGAGAGTTGGCTTCTATATTGCTTTACAGTAAGTTGTGGACACATTCTTATTAGAACAATTTTCATAATGTTTCTACTATATTTTTCCAAATAAAGCTATGATTGATAGCTCGCATCATAAGAGAACTTTTCTCCCAAAAATGCTTTTCTTTTTTATTGTAAATCCTAATTGTTTTAAATTTATACAAATTTATGTGTTACATTCAATAGCGTATTGTCTATTTCCCATTTCCAAAAGTTTTCTCGTTTCTGTTTTCCTTATTTTTCAAGTAAGACTAAAAAAATATCTTGTAGCTGAACTTTTGAAGGTCATTGTTTAAAAAATACTAGTAATAGTGATATATTTCCAGAATTCGAAATATTTTTGAAAAGATGTGAATTAAAAATTAAATAATTGAGGTTGGAAAAATTGTATATGGTTTTAAGACATGAAGTATCAATACTAGGGCATCGAAATTTGTTTTTAAATTTTTTAAATCATTACGTCTGAGAAATCATCAATGATTTTCATGCCCAAGATACTTAGTATTTCATTGTGATAAGTACATGGGAAAATTCCATGATCAATAATAATGGAAAAATAAGTGTTCATGATATAATATTCATCAATTAATTTTATATATGTATATATTTACTAAATAAATCATTATTGATGAATTAAGAAGCTTTATTTTGAATTAAAAATATTACTACTTTTTTTTCAAATGCTTAACTAGTGTTAATTTTATGAAAATCTATTAACGTTAAAAGTTTATAACACGCATTTATAACACTGCAGTTATAACGTCGCTAATATCGAACGGAGAATTTTGGAGTGTAAATTATTATCTTAAGTGATGCCATCCCTTACAGTTCTTTATATTTAAATAGCCTGCCACCTTTGGTAATTATGTGTCTCTAACATAATATTAACTCAGAAGAATGGAGAACTCAGTTCTAAGATAATTTCCCTTTACCTTATCAAGATCCGTTATATTTAAAGATATGAACAATTATTTAGCAATATATTTATATTTACTTTACATCATAATTATATAACTATATTTTATGTTAATGATATCAGATATAGTGTGCACACTGGTATACACATACTACTTTCATTAAAGGGGTAAAATTTTTAAAAAAACGCAAGCAAAAGCACCTAGAAGTAATCTTTAAGCTAAAAATTAAAAAGCTATCCATGTGTGAAAAGGCTTTGAGCCGCCCAAATCTCATTCTTGTGTACGTTACCCGAAATATATATAATACATTACCTTTATACATATTATATTCTCTGCCTCAAAATAAGTTAATGATTAATTATTTATACATTATACCATAAATTAAGGATTAAATGTATGTAATTTTGAATGCTTTCATTTTCATTTAAAAATTATAACTTAGTAGTCTTCTATTTTTTGTTCATATGCCGACAGAACATAAAGCAGTAGCACACTCAAGAATTTTTCATGGGGGGGGGGGGGATCAGGGTTGAAAGTCCATTTTATTTTCGTATCATGCTCCAATACACCACCCAACATATTCTTTTGATTTTGTCAATTTTCGGGAACAAAAAACAGTAAAAAATTAATTATTGAATGAATAATTAGCATCAATTGCTAATAACAACTACTTCATTAAATTTTACGTATTATACACTCATAGAATTATAATCAATGGAAAAAAATTCAAGGAATTTTGGGAGGGGGTCCGGACCTATGCTCCACCCCCCTTATGTGAACCGCTGCATAAAGGTAATAAGAATATTCCTTGCATTATAATGTTAATTGTATTAAAATATTAAGCTGGCTAATAGGATCTTTTATCATCTCAAGCAGATAATAGACAAATCTTGATTTGTTCAAGGTAAGTTTTTTTTAAATACAACTTTATAATTATTGAGATTATTGATGTCCAAAAGTTTTGAATTAAATTGCCGGTTAATATTATTCAGAATATTTTGACATCGCTCGTCAGAATTTCGAAAAGAAAATAAACTAAAAAGTAGAAAATAACAGTTCAGGAAAAGAGCTCATTGCTTATTTTTGATCAAATAAGAATGCCAAATTAATATTGATAAAAATCTATAGTTAATATAAACTTAACTATTCCAATTATTGATAAATACTTATAAGCTTCAAAATACTTGTTTACATTTCAGTTATTTCTTTTTTTTAAAAACGCATTTATTTCCTATTGGATCCTTAATGTTTCACATTATATTTTCAAACTACATTTTTTCAAAAAGAAATGCTTACAGTACTCAAAAAATAACATAAGAAATTATGATTTTAGCTAAAAAAATTACATTTCAACATTGTCAAATATCATTCCTTGACACAATTTAAGTTAGGATAACAACTCAATGACTAATCTTATAAAAAAGGTTCTATTTTTAGCTAATTTACCAAACACATGCAAGGAATTAAAAAAAGCGTATTTTTAGCTAATAATACGCTACAAATCTATACATAGGAAAGCACATTCTAAAATTGTTTTTCTTTTTCAAAGAATTAAAAAAACTTTCATCGTGTGGTAATTACGAACAAGGTTTTAAATGGAAACAACATCCTAAATTTAACTCGATAATTACAATTTACCTTCGCCAAAATTGCTGCTTTAGTTAATCATAAGGACTTTGAGTTTCACTCCCACAGGTGAAGTGCAACATGTGAAATTCTACCTCATTATTTCTCAGAAATAATTGCACACATATTATCTTCTCCGGTCCAAATTATTACTAAAAATAAACCGACTACACTGCAAAGACCGTAAGAAATGCTGAAAAAATTCCTTTGGCGTTTAAGAAAAAGTAATAGAGATACAGATAACGAGAATGAATCTAAATTTTCATACGGAAATTTTTTTCTCATTTAAACAGTATATTAATTTTCTCGTCTAGTTTTACTAATTACCTATTGGGATGTTTTCCATTATTTTGCTGTTATATAACAGGTATAGTATGTTCAACAAAATATACCATTTTTATAACAGGAAAGGGGAAAAAATAGTCATCTGCCTCAAGATTAAAACGGGATTAATTACTAACCATTAAGCAAAATCAGCTACAGGTAGCCACGATGGCTGGATACGACCCGATTTAGACGACTCTGTTGATGTGTGTTAAAAGCAGACAGTGACGTCTTAATGCTTCTTGAGACCCTAGAGTCATGCAAATGTAGACCCCTCTTGCGCCACTTTTAAGTCGATAGTATATAGCAGGGATGGCAAACCTTTATGAATCAACGCGCCATTTTTTTTTCTAAAGAAATGTTTAATGAGGCATAAACATGCTGTCAAATAATTTTGATTTCTGATTATTGGGAAAATAATAAAATTAAATACTCTAACAAATCAAAACTCTTTATTAACTACAAAAAAAATACATTTTGCACTGTATAGTAATAAATGTTTTCGTTATACATCTAGTGCAAATTAAAGTAGCATTAGCGTGAATTCTGTTGTTGAAGATTAGATGGCGAATAACTTATAACAGCATTGCAAGATGTTAGTTTTAGTAGGATGCATGCTGAATTGGAGTCATCTGTAAAACAAATTCTAAGCAAGTCTTTAATGTTATTCATCTCTGAAAATAATAACTTGCAGGCATAGGTAGATGAAAATGTGGTTATAACAGCATATGGTTGAGCTTCTTCAAACAGTTAAATGTACCTGGAATCTAATTACATGTTTCCAAAATTTCATTATTGGCTTTTTATTATAAATAAATTCCAACTTTTTCTCATTGTTTCAATAAATTTTTTAATCCATATTGAACTGCTCTGGAAATCAATCCGTTGCATTTCAAATTCTTCAATTTCCAACCAGTCGAATTGGAATAAGCTTAGTTTATCAAATGAAGTCACCTCATGGTACGTAATAAACTTGAGTGTTTCAGATAATTGTTTGAACTGAAAACCTTTCTCTGGAAATTCTTTGATTCAAGAATCAAATATGGAAATAAATTCTTCAGTAACTTTTTCTCTTCGTCTGCTTTTTCATTTATATCTAAATCTTCGAGATATTTTTCTTTCAAGTTTGGGAAGTACTTGTAATTTCTTGTAATAATATCGTATATGAAAACATTCAGTTTAGCGTCAAAAATGCGAATGAGATCCCTCATGACGTTTATTTCATTAGTGAACGTTGTTACTTTGAACTAAAATGCAAACCATTTTGTTTGGTGGGTGCTCAAAATAATGTATCATGTGTAGGAATTGCTATATTCGACCAAAAGTTCAATACCGGTATTCGGAATTTCTTAAAACTTAATACCGGGATATCAGTTTTAATACCGGTTTTAATTCTTTTTTCTAGAAATCTTAGAAAAAGAAAGATAAAACAGGTGTTTCTCTTTGTTTTACTTGCCAGTTTTATTAGAGAGTAAATATCACAAGAAATAATTTTTAGGTTATGAATTATAATAGTATATAAAGTATCACAAAATAAATAAATAAAGGGCCATTTTATTTATTTAAATCACAAAAAAGTGCAAATATCCCTATTCAGTCTGCGGTAATATTACAAATTATTGAAATGTTCTTAATGTTTTAATAGTTACATGTTTGAAATGTGTTCTTAAAAACATAATGTATCAATTGTACTATCATTAAGCCTGGAACATAATTTTGTGCAAAATTTACCATTTTGTCGAAAACGCTCTTTCGGCATTTAACAGTTGGTGGTACTGTTAGCAATGTGCGATATAGTATTTCTTCCAAGTATTTACCTCTAAATCCCTCAACTTCAAATAAATCGATTTCTCGTCGGATGATTTTGAATATAGCTGATTACTGTACTGTATTTTCGTTTGTTGAAATTTTTTTAGTTATCGCTAATTCTGATTTATGTTCAAGAGACAGATCCTTTTCACAATTGACATTAGTGTCATCCTCATCTTCGATAATTGTACCGAATTCTTCTGAATGTAGATTGGTTTGTGGATAAAAAAATTTTAAGAAAATTTACTATAAACTTGGTCAAATTTCATTTGCTTAGTCTCTTTTCTTCTTAACTCTAGAACATTTTTTTTTGTGCCATCATATTCTTTTTATCAAATAAATAAATAAACCAAGCCGAAGTATTATCAACTGATTTTTTTATGTTCTTTAAAGTTATTCTTATTCATTATAATGGTTTATTATTTACGAGTATATAAATAATGAATCTGAAAAACATTTTGAACCCTAAAATATGATACAATGTGAATAACAAACTCACCAATTTAGAAAATTTAGAAAAATTACGCATTTTCTTCACAAGTAACAACCTTGGTTGCTCAGATACGAATATCAGATTACGAATCCATTGGAAGTGCAGTATCACTCTGAGCTGTAATAGGACAGATTCAGTCTTGGATGATTCAGATATTTTATAATTTCTCTTGATTGTACAATACAACTTTGTATTCAATCTAATTAATTTCGCCCTTTAGGGAGACATTGTAGTAAACGATGTTGATGGATGCAGATGAACTTGGATACGTTATTCCTCTTTCAAGGAGAACTTAGTTAGGAGTATTGCATTTAGTTCTTTTTGTCGCAGAAATAATTTATATACATGTCTATATTTTTAAGTTCAGGTTAATGTCTTTTATCTCGTTGTATCTGGCAATGAAAACATCAAATGATGGACTTAATGAGTTGCCTTTTAGATTTTTAGATTCCCTTGTTACTATAAGTTCGCACAAATCACTAATTTCTTTTGATCCGTGGTGTCGTTTCTGAACCTGACTAAACACTCTTTGATCGGAAATCCTTGTTGGGTTTATAGAGCAGAGTCTAACTCAGGTCAAAAGAACCACAACGAAAAGAGTTGCACACACACTACCATTTCTCTACTGAACTTTTTATTAAATATATCCTACTTATTTAATTGCCGACTACAATTTAAGCTTTATACTTGAGCTCCACCAAAAACAATAATACATTCCTATTCATCTGCATTATTTCAAAAGTGTCAGATACTCAAACATTAACAAATTTCTTGTTGAAGCAACTAACTTGTTCTAGATGTGCGCCTGTTGGGAATTCTTCCTCGTATTGTAATTTGGAGCTGAAATGTATTGTGTACTTACAGTTACATCCATCTAATTTGAAAATTATGTCAGGGATATAAAATGGGGAAAAAATTCAGAAAAGTAAGCCCATATAATATTTTTTTTATTTAGAAGCTTAAAATCCCACAGAATTTCATAGATATCCTTAGCTTAAGTTATAATTACCAAATCTCATCAGTTATTTTCACTACTGCCCAAACAGATAAGGTTATAGGAAATAAATATGCCCATCTTATGAAATCATTGCTATTTCCTCTCAATTCGTTACCTTATTAAACCAGACTCAACATTGTTTCCGTAGCATTCTTATCAATTCAAGCTCACATTTTGCCTTATATGTCTTCCGTATTACCTAACATATTAACTGAATCTCAGGTATCTGTTCTCATAACTGATATTATCCTTTTCCACGTTCAATAATTAATATTTACTCTTTCGCTCACTCCACATTCAGTAATCTACCTTTCTCTATTGCAACTATTGTTTCTCATATTTAAACAAAAACCACATAAAAACAGAAAAAGGGCTCTTTATAAAAAACCCTCTGCATAGCTGTAAGATATGAATCATAAATTAATCGAGGTAAAAATACTCGCCTACGGAAGACCAGAAATAGTTCTTCTATACACACACACAATAACTCGTACATCAAATAAGGGCATTATTGCATATAATATGGATAATTACATACAATATCCACTTTGGCAAGCTGAAAACGGTGATTATAATTTGTTGACACTGATCAGGAATAGAAACGAGGGTGAGAAATAAATGGGGGGAAAACAATTTTTCTTTCTTTTCGTGATTAAAGTGGTTTACGAAGTGTTACTTTTTTCTTTTTTCGCAGATGATTTTTTCTATTAAATTTTTTTAATACTGTTTTAATGAACTGCACTTCGTAATGCCCCTGACCTATTACTCTGTTTTCATCTTTCATTATGGATCTGGTTTAAAATTTTTGTTATAATTTCAAAAATTGTTTGGTGCAGCATAATCTGATTCGATTCTTGTGCTATAAAACGTTACTCACTAGAAATATTAGAATTTACTTCTCAACCTCAACTTAAAATATCGACAGATTCAATCTCCTAACTTTTATACCATGTGAATACTTTGAATCATAGTTCCGTTTAACGTGCAACAGCGACCATTATTATTCTAGGCATGTCTTTGGAGAAATCACATTTTGGATCCGTGGCTCAACTTGAACAAAGCTGCTTTATAACTCGTGATCACGATCATTTTGTTACTACAGTTCTAATGTCTTGTTCCGAATTATCGCCATTCTGTAGAGAAATAAATTACGAATAGGTTTACAGTACTTTTTGATTTTGCATCTTGGACAATAAGCTCTTCAAAACTTTTATACACAGTAAACATCCATTTCATTATATTCAATATAAAAATTTAAAATAAAATGAATTTCATAAAATAATAAATATCAAAACTTATATAGGCACAAAATGAACCAAACCATAAAAAATATAATTTTTCTCTCAAAAATTTGTTTAAAATGACAAGAAAAATATGAGATAGAGCATAAAAAGCTAAAGCCTTTGATGTATGTTGGTTCTCTGGGTGAGTAAGTTTAATTATATAAAGAAATAAAAAATATATTTTGATCCAGCAGTTTCAGAGACAATTACACGGATCTGCCGTTTTCGTGATGCGAATTTTATTACAGAATGCAGTTGTATTTAATTATAATACATTTGTGACATAAATTTTTTCACTGTACAATTAATTTCATGGCTGTATATAGTGTAATTGTTAGGATAATTTTATAATTCATGTTATAAAATTATCATATACTATATAAATAGAATGGAATGTTAATAAGATAATTCGATTCTAATTATGAAACCTGATCCCATATGATATTATTTTTTCCTGCTGAAAATAAAAACACTCATGGAAACATTTTATAATTTTTTTGATAGAAAATTTCTTATAGATATATATATATATATATATATATTTGTGTGTGTGTGTGTGTGTGTGTGTGTGTGTGTGTGTGTGTGTGTGTGTGAGAGAGAGAAAGATAAATTATCATTTAAATTTTCTCTCTCTCTAGTGATTTTATTTAATTTATATTAGTCTAGAGCCCTCCAAGGCTTCGTGTGATAGTAAATTTTTTTTACCAACCTAGCGGGAAAACCACATTTTTATATACGAAAAAACTGCCACACCCACGTTCGTCCTTTCAAAGTAAGGTAAGGCAATGTTGCATCATCTGATTGTTCTGACCAATAACCGTATTTATTTACGAAAATCATATGATTCGAAAAACTTCGGGTTCAGGCAGCTATAAAAGCTGAGATCTCCGTAATGAACAAAGAGCTGCCTAAATACCCACATTTGTTTCTTCGCAACAGTCTGTTCCCTTCGTCGCTTTATTTGTTTAAATCAATAAATGTGCAGTTAAAATACCAAAAATAATATCAATAAAATAGAAATATCAATTAGTTTTTAATTTATAAAATTTTACAGCTCATGTAAGATATACAGAATTATAAATTAAAAACTTGTAATTCAGCTTCCAAAATAATCACTTGTAATACATTTAGTAATGTATGTATTATAAATTCCCCGTATCGTCGCCTTAGAATTAATTTTTATAACTTCATTTCTTTCTAATAAAAACCACTCCAACCTTTATTTCTGAGCCACACATACTTTCAAGCCTTTTGCGATTTTCAGAATCTAATTACTTCAGATTAAACTATAACCCTTATCTATTCGTTAGCATCGTGAGGCTCAAAGAAATAAAAGCTTCCAAATCAATGAAAATCTGTAACAACACTAAAAAAGCTTTGGAGTCGTTTCACGCACTTTTTTTTCACTTCTCAATCCACAGGGTAAGGCTTATACTGCTGCTTCTGTATCATCATAGCTCAAAATCAATTACAACACAATCTCAAATTCTAAATTCATAATTTAAAATCAAATGAAAAGAGTTAAATAAAACCATGTTAGATATTTAGTGACAGCAACTCATTTCAACCATGATAAACCCACTAATGCAACAATGCTTTATACATTTTGTACCATATAACGATTTGAATCGCTGTGCATTGCAAAATAAACGATAAAACTTACAAATGTAAACAAACATTGAAAGTAAATCTGTAGTAGGAAATATTTAAGTAAGATTTAATTTTTGAATTTTTTAAAACTTTATTTTGTTCCAACTGTTATGTTTCACCATAGCTTGAAGATAAAATACTGCAAAAAAATTATATATTTGAAATGAAATTTGCTCTGTGAAGATTCACGTAGAGTAGCATATATGTCAAGAAACCCTTATTCTCATAACAATATTATTAATTTTTACAGAGAGTTATTGGAATTCTCTGACAGCAGGATTCGAAAGCAATTCCAAAGGGAAGATTCAGACTTTTAAACAACTCTTTACGCTAAGCGCACACTTTCTTCAAAAAGTACCGAATGAAGTCTTCCATCCCTTATCTAAGGATGATTTATGAGTATTGGCGCTTTTATCACTAAGAAGGGTTCGACTCTCTCACCATTCCGAAGTCTCCAAGAATAAACTGTTTATTTCCTCAACGCCATTGAAAACAAATACTTTCCGTTAGCAATACGTTCTCTCTCTTTTTTTTCTTACACAGTCGCGAAAAGTGAGAGAGAACATAATAACAGTCATAGTCGCTATCTTCCTCGTTAAGGGTTAGAATGTTATTTTTGCTGAATACATCAGATTCAAAGTGGTGCAAGCACTTTAAAGCATAAAGTAGTGTGGGAGAGTACTTCAATATTTCAAGAAAAAGGTCTTTTCAGAGGGATGATTATTTATAAAGATATTATGTCACGCACATAAATATTTGCCTACCTTTTTTTAAAATTTATTATTTGTTAATTTACATATTGATATTTGTTAATTTAAAAGGTACTAGTTGGTATACTCGTTCTTTGCACGGGTGAACTGAAAAATAAAACAAAACAGATTGAAGGATAGTTACGTTTTTAATAGGTTAATTTTACGTGAATTGTAAATTAAACAAAAAAAAGTATTTTGTACAAAACTTTTCTGAACAAAAAATCATATTTGTAAAATTTTAAGTCTGTAGGTGTGATAGCTTATATACAGAAAGTTTTTTTTTATTTATAATGCCACCGTATCTCTATTATGAGCCCATTTTTGAAAACACCTTCCTAAGCTGATCTCTGCTCAGCAAAAGTAACAGATTGTTACAAATGTTGTGTAATGAATACTTAAAATAGTGTAAATAATTTATATGCGTTAATATTACTTTCTGTTCTATTTATTTTATGTTACAAACTGTAATATTCACAAGCAATGCCGTTTCTTACTTTATAGTGTCAATTTAAGGGAATCATAACGAAATATTTGCGATAGAGCCAAGTTGGCATCATTTTTAGCGACCATGTAGGCTACTTGGCGATTTATTTAACGGTTCAGAAGTTGATATGCTATAGAGCAACCTAATGAGAAGCTGCAACAAAAAGGTTAGCACAAAAATCTTCTCGAGAAAAAAATACATATACATGCTAATTTTCATAGTGATCGGTTGAACGGTGTTGGAGTGAAGTGAGGTCATATATACAAACATTCACACTTATATATATATATATATACATATATAGAAATATTATTTTTAATTATATTTATCGTAATAACGTGTTAGTTAGTGAATTTAAATTTAATAACTTTATTAAACATTTTATGGACCATGGATATCCTGCTAATTTAAAAAACTCTTATATGCGTTACTGATATTCTCTTCTGTCACCCGGGAAAAAAGGTTATATATATATACGTAAAATCTGGCTTATAATGCGCACTTTTAACATAAAAAATAGGAGCGAAATTCAAGGATGCGTGTCAGACACCGGGTATAAAGATTAGAGCTTTAAAAATAAAAATAAAAAGATGAGCATAGAAAAATTAGACTTCTACGAGTACTTACGTCGAAATACTGTTTCTTTAAAAGAAATGTAATTTCTCCTCTATGGCTCTTATTCTTAAAGTATACTATTTTTTTCTAAAGCTTGGAATAGTAACTCGACTGAATGTCTTCAAAACATATGAGCACTGCGCACGTAATTTCATGTTTCTTCGTAAAAAAGGATGCGCGTTATAGACGAATATACCTAAAAATTAAAAATTTCAGCTTGAAAGTATAGGTACACATTATACAGCGAAGCGCGCTATGCGCTGGATTTTATTGTAATTTTATATCGGTACGTTATTCGTTTTTGGCGTCGTAATGTTGGCGCATTATAATCTATCGCCACAGCTTGGTAACATTTTGCAATAATATTTGTTGTTTTTTCCTAGGAAATAACAATTCGCATCAGCTACAGAGGCGATATTGTCTACTACATAGGATTTATACTTATAATCCAATTCCTAATCGAAATTCGAATATTTATCCAAAAATAGCCTTGAGTGCTTACATGGAAAATGAAACTGTAAATATTTTTACATCAGAATTTTCTTTTCTAAACTCAAGCAAAATTATCAGGCATACATGTTTTAAAAAATTATGTATTAATGTTACTGATTAAAAATTTATGAATGATAGTTTTTGCTGGAGATTATTGAAAAACAAAATGCAAATGTTTTGCATTTATTCTCTTTATTACCTTTACGATTAGAGCTTTTCTTAAGTCCTTTTTGAGGTTTATTTTTGCAAAATGAATTGTTCAAAAATAGTATTAAACTTTAGATTTTAGTCATTTACATAAATTCATGAGGATAAAATATTTTCCGTCCATATATAATAATATTGCAAGATAATACGAATTACAAGTATAAAGACTTGTTTGGGTCTCTTTTTTAAATGTGGACCAGCGAACCAGTTATTTTCATTTCATTTTCAGTTCATTAATGTCAAGATGAAAAAAATTATATGAAATATAGAATTACAAGGGTATGAAGTTATATGTTACGTTTTTATTTAAATCCATTTTAAGAACAAACTATTTTTTTTTTAATAAATTTGATTTTTTTAAAAAGCCCCCTATATTTTTTTCTCAATTTCAAAATATCCCAAATGTATTTTGAAAGAAAATGTGTTATTTGTTTAAGCATTATTTATTTAATATATTATTTTTTAAATATTAATTACACATCCTCACTTAAAGCGATGCAGCACAAATATATCGCGAATATAATCTCTCAAAAACAAAATATCTATAACTCATCTTTACAACAAATGATGCCAATTTTTTACACATAATGTTTCCTTTTTTAAAGCTATTCGATGATAAATACTATTAAAAATTATCCACTGATAATTCGAATTTTATTATAAAGTTATCGGCATACACACGGATTATAATATACAGATGTGTAAAATGGAAAACTTGGGCAAAAAAATAGAGAAAAGAAGTGAAAGTTCATATTTTCAAAATAAAAAGTCACCCTTAATTAATGAAAAAAGCACTCCAACGATTAACACTAAAAAATATCAAGGATAGGAAAATTGCAAGTAATAAATAGGTTCTCATGCAGAGTATTCAGGATTTAATATCGTTTTTAAATCAATAAAGAAATTACCAAATGAAATTCATAAAACGAAGCGGAAATTTATTCTTATCAGTTCCTTACATTCCGGTATTAAAATTTAAACATTTGCGCCTGAAAATTTGAGATTTGAGTTCAGAAATTTCAAAAAGGACATGCACATTCAAGATTCGATGCATAGAATAAGAGAGAATTTTAATACCAGGAAATTACTTCATAAAAAATACGATAGACTGGCCTTCACTCGGATTCTGTTACCGATTTTTACTACCAACGGTGCGATTTCTTTTCCTTTCCTATGCTACATTTAATACCCGACTCGATCTAGTTCGAGGGACATAAAAATGAAATAGCTTTTAGTGTCACATTGAAAAGTCATTATGATGATGGTATATCATTTCTTACATGACTTTCAAACGTGTATCTAGGGATTTGGTCCATATATTTTTCTTCCATCTTACTGCATACGACATTTTTTTTCTGTATATATTTTCTTCATGAAGTTCTTCGATGTTCGAATTTTTTTTTTAACTTCAAACCTGTGACCTAGCATCGATTTTACATTCCATTTTGGCATCCCTTCTCTATTTTTCAACTTTTATTTTTGATTCAGTGAAATTTATTCACAAATCGTTAAGATCAGCATCGTCGCGTTATTTTGCAGAAAGTTCTGAAAACCTTTAGAATGTGTGTTGCCAATACTCAAACATAAAAGCAGTAATAATAACAGTAGCAAAACTTTAAGAAAAATCATTTAAAATTATGTTTTAGATGCATACAGAACTCAGGTTTTAGAAAATCTCAGAACTCATTTTTTATAATTTATTTCCTTTCTTTCAGTATTCAACTATTCGTAAAAGCGTGTCCAAAATTTATTTTTTAATTCAGACTTTTTGGTGAAATTAACAATTGATCAACGAATGCATTTCAATTTAAAATATAGTTTCCGAAGAAAATATTTCGAATGCAGACTTTCATAAGCAAAAGTGAGGTTCAAATAAACATATATTTGATTATATTATATTCCACGTCACAATTCACTGAACATAATAAGCTGAACAACCGTAATAAACATAATTCAGTAACTGATCATTTCATCAACTGATCTAAATCCTTTTTATTTGCATGTAAGAAAATTTGTTTTTGTGTTTTTGGAAGCTAAAAACTATTGTGATAGGTTTTAGGTACTCTCTCTCTCTCTCTCTCTCTCTCATCCGAGCAACCGATTATTTTATACTCCCGAAGTTCTCAATAGACTGTATTTTGTCTATTAAAAGAATAAAATTTAAAAAAAAGAGATGGGTCGACTGAGAATTCAATATTTATTACGCTAATTGGCACTTACTACAGTTACAATTAATGGAAATATTAATTTTTTATCTCAATGTTTACATTATTAAGTTGATCATACTTTAAAGCAGTGCTTATCAATCTTGGTCAAAGTTTAATAATTTTACCACGGCCCACTGAGGGGGGGGGACTTAATGTTAATATTTTGGATCATTTTTATTTAATAATTTTCATTTAATTGCATTTAAATATGTCTTCAAAATAAAATAAAGTTACACCAACAAATAAATATAAAGTGACTTCCATTGGAAGTCGCACAAACCCGAGAGAAATACACCACAGTAAACATAATAGAAATAACTTAATGTTCATTGTGCGGCCCGGTATTATTTGATCCACGAACCGGTCCGTGGCCTCATTAGATAGTCAGCTTTAAAGTACAGTTAGATATCATAGTGCAATTCTCTCTGTAATACTTATTCAGTGTAAGGCCAAACAATTATTAATTTCTCAAATTTTATGAAAATAATTTACTAATTATATTCACATATAATTTAGCCGTTTATTGTAAATTGAAGATTAATTATTTTCATCTTTTTATTATCTTTGAATTACGATTTACAATTATTTGATTTGTGACGTGTTAAATTTAATACTTTATTTTTAGTATTTATGAAATTGATTACGTATATGTAACATATATTTTATGTATGAGTGTGTATGGTGAGAATTATATATAGTTAAAACATATGGAGAAATAATTTTAAGAAATACAATAAAATAAATATGTCGTAGGAAATAGAAAAATAGAACGAAAGAAAAAACAGCAATTCCCAAAAAGCAATTTCGTGCATTGGACCGAATAAGTAGGATTAAACTAGTATAATAGTACGAAATTTCTCCCTTTGCCACTTGGTCGAATGTAAAAATATCCAAAAAAGGAAAAGAAATATCCATAAGAAAAACTTCAAAACTAATAAAAAGTATGTTATAACCAGATGAAAGTTGGAAAAATTCTAGAATATTTGAGAAATAACTTATACAAAATTTATACAACAGAGTTTGAAAAAGGGAACGTCTTAATATGAGTATGAAAATGTTTTTGATTAGACAAATTGTAGATCATGAATATATGAAAAGTAACACGTCCTCATTACCAGGATGACATAAAAGTTGTCTACTGATGGTATCTGATTGATTGTTGATTGAATGTTTGTGTAAATTGCTAAGATTTGTAAATGGATGAGATGTTTAGCAATGGGGATTGGAAAGGTAAGCTGAGAGAAAAGTAATCTTAATCTTCATAGCTAGATTTCCAGCAAACTCACCCTTTAACCCTAGTATTACATAGTTGATTTGGAATCAAAATTCTCAAGACAGTCGATATTTTTCTGATGTATATAAGTTTTCAAGAAGTTAATGGAACAATAATGATACGGATATTAAATGTCTTAATCATACTGAAGTTGTATTTTTTGCGTGATTAAATTATTAAACTGTAATGCAATATTTTTATATATAGATACATGTAAGCTACTATTCCAAAAAAGGCATTTTAATTCTATGGAATGAAACAGCCTTATTTTTATCTTAGCTGTATGCTTAAAATTATTAACCTTGATTTGAAGAATCGGTTTTAAAATACTTACAAATTTGCTAATATGTGTACATGTTATAACCATTAGAAATGCAATAGAATTTAACAGAAATGTGTGTGTGAAGATATTTAATATTTATAAAATAGATACAACTTTTTTATCCGATGCTAAAAGAGAATTATTCATTTCTCTAATATTGTAATTAGGTATTTGAAATGCATTATTATTTAAAATATGCTCGTGGGGGGTAATTCTTTGTAATATTAAATGCATTTATAAACAAATTTGCAGGAACATTATCAACATACATTATTAAAAAATGTATCTGTTAATTCACCATACAAAGGGTAAGAGCTCGAAATGTAAATTCAGTTTCAACTTTGAAGTTTAAATTCATTCTTTCCTTCAATACGTGGAACTTGGGAAATCAAAAGTTTCAACAGATAATCCATCTTTTAAAATAATCTGAAAATTTATTTCTTTAAAAAAAATCTTATTCCGTGTTTTTTAGTTTGTTTCCTATTAATTGAGTTGCCATTTCCGATCATCAATTTAAGGCGATACACATATTTCATTAGTAATTCATTCTTAACGATTATTAGATCATCTGTTACAGCATCTTGATAACATGTATCAATTAATTCCTGAGTTCACAAATCTAGAAATCTCTGAAATCTGTAATTCAGAAATGTGATTAAAATTAAAAATCAGTTTATCTCAAATTATTTGCATTTAGATGCCTGCATAATGTTTTTAAATGAAGAAAAAAAGGAATATTTTTTGTAAAAATACCGAACAAATTAATTTTATTAGAGATTTATTTAAAAATCGATAAGTGAAATATTCTGTACAGTGAATTTTTATAAAATTTAATTGAATACTATACCATTAACTGAAAATAAATAAAATTATCTATAACTGAATACGGTACCCTTTTATTCACAGAAAAATAACCAATATTTCTAATAACATGAAAAACTTTAATATCCAGAAATCATTAGCCTTTATAGTAAGTATCCTTTGGAACCCTAGTTTATTTTTTATTCATCCCAAACATAAAGTATTTAATTTGAAATAAAATTGTTTCCCCTCAAATTCATAAATTTATCTCAACGTTCTTGTCTTAGTAATTAGTCCGTATCTAGTTCTTTCTACGCTTATTTTTAGAAATTATTTTATGGTGTTTATTATTTTTATAAGCATTATTACATCCTCCCTGAAAGAAAAATTCTTTATTATTTTGTTTGATAGTTAGCAAACATTTTTCTATTTTTTTCTTTCAAATCACATTCAACCCATACGGGTAAATTGTGGTGTAATGTAAAAATTCATGAGAGAGAGAATCCCAACTCTTTCTTGTGTTAGGTACAGCTTTATCTATACAGTTCCTGCATATAGATATATAACAGCGAAACATTTAAAGAAAATATAGATATGCAAGCAATGTAAACATACAACGCAGTTCTTAGTCTGTGCTATGTTTATAATGTGTTGAAGCATCCATTTTAAAGTTTGGATATTTCATTCATTTAGAATTTTTAAACATGTAACTGTATGTGCTCTATTGCTACTTAACTGCACAATATAGTTGTAAGGGCTGTCATGTTTCTTTAGATTTACAAGTTATAGACCGTATAACTACTGATAATTAATGCAAAAGAAAAGGTAAACACACACACAGAGAGAGAGAGAGAGCAAAAAGATATTAACTATTTTATTAAATACAAATAACTAATTCACATAAAAGATTTCTGAAAGAAGTAGTACCTTATACGTTTGCAGAAAAAAAAAAGCAAAGTGATTTCATATTCATTAATAAAAAAAACTTTCCAAAAACAAACCGGGGATCTCTTTTGGTTCAAACTTATTTTTTATTGAAACTTTCTTTGGCCCTTCTAGAGATATGTTTGATACTAAAGTGATAACATTATTGTGATCAACTGAATCCCACTTTACCTAGCATTTTAAATGCTTAAAATATTGTGTAGATGGAAATTTATTTTTTAATAGAATTGGTGTTCCATTTTTGGTTTATAATTTTTAAATAACTTTTTAATAAAAATACACTTAGCTCATGAAACTTCTTCATGAATCAATGTATTTCAAATAACTGATGATGAAGATACCTCGCCATTTTTCTCTACTTAATTTAAGGTAAAATCTTTTTAAATAGATACAAAGAAGAAACACACGCTTGCTTTTTTTTTCACTCAACTCAATCGTGCTACCGTACGAAACGAAATGACACCCCTCTTCCTTCCACAGCCATTTCGTGAGAGTCAACTTACATACAATTAGGGTTTATCTTGGGGCGCGTCAACAGCCTGCGAACAGCTGGCGTGTGTCTCAGGCGACAGTTACGGGAGGGGAAGGGGCACTATTTTAGTAGAACACGACACCCAAAGGTCTCCCAAGCGTGCCGTAACCCACGTGCTCTCACTAATCTCCTGTTTTATGGTATTTTGAACTAATGGCTTACGCAAGAGTTAAAAGGTATGTCTAAATTGACTACAATCAACGTTAATTTCTGGTAGTTTCATATTACAACTACTAACGTGCACGATTCGCATAACACTTAAATAAAAGCAAAAAAATAATCGTGGTATTTAGCGTAGAGCCTATTTCAACACATAAATATAAAATATATATGAAAAAGAAGAATTACCCAAACTTGTACACAAGTGTATATATATATTCCTGATAATATAGTCAGAATACGCATTCGCAAATAAATTTTTAATCTGAATGTAAAAAATTTATTTTTTTAAAAACTATTAAAGTAACTGTACTAAATTGCGGAGTACAAAATAGAAATTAAAATAGAAAATAATAAAAAAAATGCGATAAAAAAACTATATCGAATATACAAGTTTTATTTAAGAAAATACATTTATACGTTAAATATAATTTTCTTTTTAAAATTGTGGAAAATAAAAGTAAAATTTCTATTATTTAATCCTTAAGATGTAAAATTATGTAACTTAAATATAAAAAGACCAACAATATTTACATAGAATATAAATATGTATGAAGAATCTTGATTATAATAGTTTTTTAATGCTTATTACTTCAATAAAAACATATATATCTAAAATTTAGTTTTTGTTATTGCAATTCATATGAACATTACGTGAGTTTCTATATGTTTTATTGCATCACATAATTTACATATTTTCCTCTATTTTCTTTTTGTATTATTTTATATCTGAATAAATATATATTTAGCATTTCTGTACAGAGGAAAAGAAAACAATAATCTGAAATCAAATTACGGAGTGTCATTCATTGTGTGTCCTTTAAATTTAAATTAAACAACCAGAATTTCACCACCAAAGCATAAAAGCCTTATCATAATTCATATTTAAAACTCTTCTAATGAATAAGATTTGAAGTTTTAGACATTGGATATAAAACATATTGCATATTATTCCCGTTTATTTTGCATATCATTTTGGGCCCAGAATAAACCATGAAAAATTAATATTTATCTTCGGTGTTGGCCAAAATGATGGAACTGAAGAATCCTATGATTGTTATAACTATTATTCATAAAATGTATTTTGAAAATTTTAAGCCAATAGGTAGTAAAATACATTTACTTAAAACATTTATTAAATTACTTTCATATATGAAATCATTTTTCTTTAATAACTTTTTCAGCCTGAAAAAAAATATATTTCGTTTCGGAAAGAGGTATAAAGAAACTCATTAATATTTACGTTTCACCAAAGTCTTAATTTTTTATAATTAAAAACAAGAAAAAAAAATGTAGAATACTTTGAAAGAAGAACGCAATAAAGCACAGTACATGTTATATTTTCATTGATATATACTTCCCATTTTTATTTCTTTTCTCACTATCCTCTCTTCAATCGATGTACTTTTGTTTCCATTAATGCTGTTTTGTAAAACTTTCACAATAAAAATCGATAAACTATTTTGACAAAATTGGTCAAAAAATCTTTTACAGCGACACCCATTTCTTCCTCTAATAATGTATACAATAGGAAAGGAAACGTTCACAAGTTTAGATCCTGAGAAATTGCGCTTCCTTTACAAGCTAAATACCTCATGCAATATTCATGATCAAACCACATTTCTTTACCATTTTACATTAAGTCAGGGATTCACCAAGAAGGCAAAATGGGATAAAAAGAATTGTCTGCTTCACAGAAATCGACGTGACGAAAACCGATGTATATTGAGTATTAGAAAGGCGCTTTCACACAGTTCTCACATCTAAAATTCTCTTTCTCTAGGGCCAATGTATTGTCCAACTTTTCTATTACATTTTCATTGGAAGGGATCTGGGAATAAATTCACTCTTCGAAGAGTATAGTCCAATCAATCTAAATAGAATGTAAACCTAAACATTCTAAAAAATAGACTTAATAAAATAATAAAAACCGGTCGAAAATTTTTACTTTGTCGAATACTCAGTTGTTCGTTATTGAAAGTTTTCAAAACTTAAAAAGATTATTTATCCAGAAATATTTATACAACCTCATAATTCCTTAATCTGAACATAAAACCAAAAGTATGCACTGCAAAATCCGGTGTATAACACGCACTTTTAACACAAAAAATAAGATCGAAATTTGTGGGTGTGCATTACACGCCGAGTATAAAAATTATATTTTTAAACATAAAAAAAAGAGATGAACTTAAAATGAATTAGATTTCTACATATACCGAAATACTGCTTACTTAGAAGAAATGGCATACCTTAGGAACTTAAAGAGTTTTAATTCTAGAATTATATACTGTTTTTTTTTTATCAAAAGCTTAGAATAATACTTCAAATAAATGACTGCGAAAAATAAGAGCATTGTACACGTACATTTCAGGTTACTTCGTAAGAAAAAGTGTGCGTGTTATTTGTAAATACACTTAAAAATTTTTAAAAATTCTGCTTGAAAGTATATATGCGCGTTATATACGCTGAATTTTACGGTAATAAAAGCTTAATAAAAGCGGGAAAGATAAGATACTAGAGATGAGATTAAATCATATATATATTCAAATTCGTGTATCTCTCTCTCTAAGCATAAGCTCTCAATACAAATAAATCAAATGCAATAACATTCCATATTCATTCCATAAAATCCATTTAAACCCTTTTTTTTACTACTTATGAGAGTAATTCAGAACAATTAACAGATGCTTTGGGAAACCAATATGTAGATTCTTGAAAGTAATTGAATCAATGAAAGGGAATAAAAGTATTTTGAATAATATATTAAGAATAATACAAGACATCACCGAAAAAAATCTTCCTAGAGAAAATTTTAAAAAAAACAGCATTTTTGTCATATTTAAGCAAACCTTATTTTAATAAAAAATTTAAAATACTGTTAATGATTTTATAATGATCATAGCTTCACCGTGTAATAATCATGCTTTCAAAATCTAATTCGACTAAACAATATAATATGGAATTATGAAAGATTCTGAAAGCTATATCAAACTAACACTTTGTGGTATAAACTTTATCACAGAATGGGGCAACACAGAAAACAGAAGGAACATTTTAATATACACTGATGAAATAAATTAAGAGAATTTGCAAATTTTATCGAATTACATGAAAAGAACAGAACTTAATGAAAAACCACTGCTTTTAGATAAAAGTGCAAATCTTGTACGGCAAATACGTAAGCGTGCATGTGTGAGTAGGCGGAGCCAGCAGAAAAACAGGCTTTATAAGCTCGTGTAAGTCTTATTTGTTCGCCAGCACACCTCTGCGAATTTCTTGGTTTTAATTTGAAGCAATCGATTTAATTCAAATTGTAACAGTAAAAATGAGTAACCACCAATGGTTAGATGAGTGAATGCAGTGGCAAATTGTGAGGAGGCTAGAAGCAGGCTAATGTCAAGTCCAGATTTGTATAGTTCAATTTAAAGCCCAACGTCGTGTGTAATTTATGGAAACAGTTTCAGGATACTGGATTCATCGAGAGAAAGCCTCGGCAAGGTCGTCCAAGAGCCACGGCGGACAGAGAAGATCACCATTTGTCGATTATAGCGAAGCGTAACAAAGGGGCTACAGCTTATCAGCTCCCTCGTTATTTGCATGCAGCCGCAGAAACCCATGTATCAAGGGTGATTGAGAGATTGTTTGCCAGAAGACCTGCTCATGTCTACGAACAGGAGAGTCATTTAACATAGTGTAAACAGCATAGAGATTGGAGTATGGATCAATGGACTACCATTCTGTTCACCGATGAGTCCTGTTTCAGCCAAAACACGAATCTCGCCATACATTCATATGGCGAGAACCGAGGACTAGCTTCCTACCCTCCAATGTCAACGAAATCGACAATTACGGTGGAGAAGGTTTTAATGGTCTGGGAAGGCATCATGTGTTGGATGGCCGTACACCTCTCCATGTCTTTGAAAGAGGTTCTGTGACTGGTGTGAGGTATAGGGGTGAGGTTTTGAAGCCCTATGTTCCCCTTTCCAGGGTTGCATGAGGCTCCGAGTTCCTTTTAAGGACGAACACGTGAGGCTACATAGAGCTCTTCTAGTCGACGAATGTCTAGAGAGTGAGAATATTCACCGTATGGATTGTCCAGCCATATCTCCAGACTTCAACCCTCTAGAGTATGTCTGGGACGCTCTGGAGAGGGCAATTGCAACTCGCAAAAAAAGTGTTGTACTTGTTACTCAAAAAATTTTAATCTAATTTTAATTTAATTATTAATTAATAATAATATTAATTTTTTATACAAGTGTCATCTACCCATGCATTATTTTTAGTAACATGAATATGTAATTGCATTTCTTTACGCAAACTATCTAAGTCAAGGTCTGTTGAAAATATCTGCTGTCTCATTTCACATATTCTGTGTTGAAGTTTTTTCTTTATATTTTGTTTTGTAGGCACTCACTTTGAGAGAAATATTTTTCACTTAAATACATTGTTTTGAAAGGCATGAAGGTGTTTATACGTACGAGGGAAACCTTTTCTATTCTGAGTGAACCTGAAATCTAGGAGCTGTTTTTGCTTACATTTAGATTTTAGCGCGTCAAATCTGTTAATTTGTCAATAAGTGTTGTGCTTTCTCCTTCATTATAGGGGTTCTTTTTTCCCCACAAATGCAGAAAGGTGAATTTTCCGATGAAAAGCTATTTAGTTTTGCAAAATATTGTAGAAACGTGAATAAAATTATTTCGGGGAACCCGGAATAGTAAACAATAGATATGTAAGTAGTACGTATAAAGAAAAAAAGATCTAATATTCTTTTACTATTATATATTATAATAAAAGTTTAACAAGCAATGCAAAAAAGTTATGTGTACTTGTGTGTAAATAAAATTTTCAAATTTAATAACGTGTGTAAGTAAAATTTTCAAATTTAATAACTGTGATGTGTGCTTTAGATACTTGTGGCCATACAAGCTTCATAGAAAACATAAATCCATTATTTTGCATATTTTTTTCATAATTTTCTTTTTCGAATTTTTTTTGTGACTTGTGGAACCCAGTGTTCAGAGGAACACAGTTTGAAGATCACGGCCTAGAGTCACTAAAGACCTGCCATGTAAAAGAACTAATTCACGTTAAGACTATCAAAGCTCTAAGTCCTCCTCTGAGCGTGTAGAAGTTTGGAAATTAGGAAGGGGGCCAGCTCAAGCGATTGTGTTCATGATTATGAAGTCTGTCACCAGTATCGCTCAAGCTGTATTAGAATCCGACGTTAAACTAAATCAACCTCAGCTAAATCCCAAACTTATTCTTCAGAGTATTGCAAATACAAGTCCTTATGGTTCCAATTAATGGAATAATAAAGCTTTATGTATTTTGAATGATGTTAGACAAAGGTAAAATTTGTTGAGTTAATAATAAGTGTTGCTTTCCTCTTTTGATCAAAGCTTAAACTTAGGAGGTTTGTCACCACTGCAGTGACAAACTTCATAAATTTAGTTGTTGAGATTGGGTCGATTAGAAGTATTGAAAATTTCTAAATAGAAAATTACGAACTCTTTATATCAGTTCTTGAGGTTTTATACCCAGCACAAAGATATGAAGCTTTTGTTTAAAATGGATAAGAGTTTAATTCAGTTAAATATATAGGGAAAATTTATTCAAATCAAGTACTTTTGAATAATGATAAGCTATCCCCCGAGTCTGCTGAGAATTACGATTTTTCTTTTATCTAATTTTCTTAGAAAGCATTTTCATTGCTGCGGGAAAGCTCGAACTTTCAAGAGTCGTTTAACTGATAAGCGGAAAGGAAACAATCGAAAAGATAGTTTAGTTTCATTGCCACAATTTGGCTCAGTGCCAAACACAATTTTTGAATATTTTAATGAGTATTCTTTGAAGCTATCACATTTGTATATTTTGAACAGAGAAAGAAAGCGAAAGTAAGCAGCGATGTATAGTTTCAAAGATCACATACAATTCACGAAACTTTAACATTCTATTTTGCTTGACTATTAAAAAGCAAAATTTTATGTAATAAAATTCTTTTCGCTTTCTAAAAATACAAAGGAAACAACATATTTCATGAAGAAGGCAACATTTCAGATGATGAAGCCTAAAAGGATGAAAATGTAAGAGCGTAATATAAAACATTACATTTTATTTTTTTTTGGAGCTAACAGGAATTTATTTTAGGGTAAGAATAACAATGTTCCATGCATTCTATGTTTCATAATGTGGAAAGTTGAGCACAATATCTAATAAATTAAAATTGTTAAGCATTTAAAAAACATTAACATATATACATATTACATTTTTCCAATTTCTGTTTATTTGTATTACTTTTCTACCTTTTAAATATTTAATACGTTATTTTGTCGATTTTTATTTGTATTTTGTTTTTAATACTTATTCATATTTTAGATATTTTGCATTTTTCATTCATCTATATATATATATATATATATATATATAGTTATTTTTTGTGTGATCCTTTTGAGATTAAAAATGTATGTTATGAAAAAATCGGAATTTATAGAAAATATTTAGAAGGTAAAGAGGATACATTAAAAATGGCGATTTAAACCATTTTTTAGTCATTATCATATAATGTTCACTTGAGGAATACAACCTCAAATTTATTGTTATTTTATTACACAATCTAAGAATTTTGTTTTTGTTGTTCTTGTAATGCAGATAAGTGCAATGGAATAAGGAAAAAAATGTTCGTTTCAAAAAAGAAATTAAACCTTGGTTCGTGAAAAAGTAACAAATGAATACAAAAGATAATTTTTAATTATGAAATCAGTTGTTCTTGTTTAAAATGAAAATTTTTTGAGTATTCAACTAATTATTTTGTTTATCGGAAAAAAGAATATATATATAGAGGGGGGGTATATGTGTACGTATGTGGTTTATATTCTTTGAAAATTTCTATTTCTGAAATTCAACCTGAATCATTACTATAAGAAATTGGATAGTTGTACGTAAAAGCAAAGTGAACTGGAATTTATTCTGTGCTGCTTAGCGGTATAAATAATATGCTTTGATATTCAAAATTTATTAGTTTTAAGTTTCCTGTATGCATGCAATCCCCGAAATATTCAGATTTATTTTTCAAAAATATTTGTTTCATCAAAAATATTGAAAACAACACTATTTTTATTAAGCTATTTAGTAACTGAGAGTGCTAAAAATAAATTTATTTAAGTATTTACAAAATTTGTAACATGTATCACATAGAAAAAAGGCAGTTTGTTTCTAAAGTCAAAAAATAATTTAAATTAGTTTTTACTAATCAAATAAAAAGTATGATTGATTTTTTAAAAAAAAAAAGAATATGTTTTGAGGAAAAGTAATATTAGCATTTATGTATTATCTTAGGATAGTATTTTTATAATTATAAAATTATATTGTTTCTCTTTTAAAAAATTCTAATTAAAAAACAAATGGTTTTACTGATGATATTTTTCTGTTTTATAAATCAGTTTGACAATGAAGTGTCAAATCTATTAGAATATGTTTCCTTAAATATATTTATAACTTCAATATAAATATTTTTCTTAGGAAATAAGTTTTTTCTTTATTTTATTTAATATCAGAAATAAATAACATTGGTGGCACGCATTGCATTATTACACACACATATCAGTTTACAAATAAATAAAATAATGTACTAAATTTTACTCATTCCTAATATTTTATGAATTCTACTTAAAGATATGCTTGCTTATTAAACGTATTTATACTGATAAAAATTCTTCAAAAAGTTTGATAACTTATTATCATAGTTAAGAGATATTTAGAGTGTAAATTGCAACGAAATAAACGTAGAATGCTTACATAACTAATGTGGCAGTAGGGACTGTTGCGTGGACTACATACAATTCACTGTTCTAAATCAAGTAGTAATTTCAAGTTTAATAGTTCATTAGGACGTTGTTTGAACTTTAATTAATTTGATTATTAGAACAAACTAGTATAAATATCAAGCAACTGATTTTAAGTAGATTTTAAAAGTAGGAAGCAGTATTAAAAGATACAATTAATTACGTAGAATTCAATCTTATTTCCGTAAAAAGAAGTAATTTGTAATGAAGCAGAATGCAAGTAATAAATCACTTAGTAAGGGGAAATTAATCGCATCATAATAAGTTTTAATTAAAAAGTATTGCAATTAATAATATTTCTAACATTCTGAAATGAGAATATTTGTTGTAAAAACTTGTAATATGATTCGGAAAAATTCACAAGTTTAAAAGTTGCATTTATCAATGTTGCAGTGTTTTGTTACGAATTGAAATAAGATGTAATGAATATAATAATTTCTTTTTCTCGAATTTAAAGTTCACCGAGAAAACATTTACAAGCTCAAAGCATTGAATCTTTAAAAAATTGTCTTTTTCCATTATTGAGGGAGGAAAAAATTAATTACTAATTTAAAAATAAACAAAAAACAAGTTGTGCAAATAGTGTACATGTGATAAAACTGTGCAAAACTTGCACAAGGCACTATGTTTAAATTATTCCTAACATGCAAAATATGCATAAGTTTCTATTGACTATTCAATATTTTAAATGAAACTGCTTAGAACTTAGAATCAATTTGGTTATATTTGGCAGCTTATTACAATAAAATGTTTTCGTAGATTATAATCTTTGACTTATATAACTAAGAAAAATTACTGAAATGGTCCAAAATTATGGAATATGAAACATGAAACACACACATATAACGTACCGACTTATATGGTTTTCCCAACAATGAGCAAGAGAATAGCAGTACAGTTCAAGGCAAAGTAGAAGAACCCAAAACAACCACAGTACAAGTTAAAAACTTCTTAGGCTAAGAGTTAGCAAAGGAATTGAAACAAGGTTGTAAGGTACCAGTCTTCCATATATTTATTTTGCTTGTGTTAATTGGTTGAAATAAAATTTAGAGTAAATACAATCTCAAAATTTATTTTAATGCTTACATTAATTTGTAATAAACTATATATATATATATATATATATAAAACAACACCATAATCTTATATTACCAATAAAAACTATGTAAAACATTTAAGAGCTCCTAAATTAATTTGTAAAAATTATTAATCGCTACAACCCAAAAGAAACCAAAAAATAATAATAATACAACCCCAATAAAGGTTCCCCATAAAGATTCAAGTAAATGGAGAGATATCGTGTCTGCATTAGGAGATAATTTTTCATATATTCTTCGAGGGAAAACAACTAGTACGTAGAAAATATTAAAACAATATATGAAATTTGAATAAAAGAGCACATTTATATTCTAATAGAAAGTGTAAACTCTAAAAATAAGCTGAAAAATACTCGTAGATTTAATTACTTTGCGCCTTTTCTATACAAACACTGATGAACTCTTTCGGTAAATCGTTAACGATATTTTAACACCTTTATGAATAACATCTTAATTAGTTTTATAAATTAACTTCCTAATATCTTTAAAATATTGTATTTATGTTCCTTAAAGGCTTCAGAAAGTAACCATCCACATTAAACAGCAGATTTTGTAATTAACTTAGTAAAATCTCTATTATTATTTGTGTAATAATGCTATTGAAAGAAATTTTCTATTAATATATATACAGAGATAGAGTAAAGATTCTCTTACAATTATTTAAAGCATAATCTTAAACTAAAGATAAAAATCAGTGCAAATAAATATTATACTGCGTATTTTACATATAAATAAATACCTACTGCATTATTTTATGTATGAATAAATAATATAATAATATTACTTTTTCCGCAATGTTTTCAGTACAAATATCTATATTTTCAAATAAAAAGCATTTGTATTAAAAATCGTTCAACATAGAGATATAATAAAGGAACTGGTTGATGTGTGCAAGTATATGTGTTTATGTTTGTCAATATTTAACTAGCTATGACACTACAAAAGTATACAGGATTAAAAATGCAATGGATATAAAAATCTTATTACACCAAGATATTGCTATAGGTGATCACGATATTTTAAAAGATTAAATAAGTAGAAACTGACCACACACATGGTCATTATTTATAATTAAAATGGCTCTAAAATATAAATTAAGGAAGGTATAGAGCATAGCTTTACTAAAATAATTTATGAAACGCTGTAAATATTTAGAAGCACTGAATATAAAATCATCTGAAGAATTGAAATACAAAATTATAATCATTCGAAAAGGTTAAAGTTAATACAATAGATAAAAGTGCCACTTAGAAATTATGCTAAAATTTGTAAATATTGCTGTAATTTACTGTGATATCAATGTTTTCTGTTAATGATATAGATTTTATTAAATAAGAAATTAATGGTATTAAAATTAATAATCATGATTAAGCGTTTTACAAAGAATTAAGAACTCGCATTAGTAACTTTAAATATCCTCACCTATTCTTAACATTCAAATATCATGAAAGTCCTATTAAGTTGCTCAATGTTACAAATAGATTAAATATATGCATTTCAAATCAGATATGTTCAGGTAATGCTTCAATAAACCATACAGTTAGTTAAAACAAAGTTAATACAACATCAATAAAATTACAAATAGTAAGAAAGTTAATATAAAAAATTATTATCACTTTTTTTTATTTTGCAAGTGTTTTAAATTCTTTTGATATTAATGTTACATGTGTGAGTGTGTTTGATTAAAAACTATTACACATTCTTAGCAAATACAAATTTAATAATATAACAAGTTTGGATAAACTTCTTTCGCTCATTACACTTATCTATAAGAGAATTACATTAACAGCAACGGAATATAATATAAACAGTTTCAATATTTACCAGAAAGGAAAAAATTCAGCCAGTGTCAATTATTTACCTTTTATGAAAATAAATATTTAGACAATTGATCACATTATTTATATTGCTAAGCTTATCTTGTTTGCAAAAAATAAAGATTTAAACTGAATATATAATGTTATCGAGACTATCTTAATTTGATTACAACGAATACAAACTTAGGAGTACAAACTCTTTAAGAACTAAACTATAACTAACCTTTAACTGTCGATTAAAATTTACGTGATTCGCACCCCAGTGCCATCATTTTTTACATAAAGTTGCTTATGCGGTGCATTTGGGGGAAAAGGCTCAAATAAGCAAATTTTTCTCTGTAATAAGTAAATCTTTCGCAAACACTGCCAAGGTCCTTTTATTGCGTTCTATACCTTTCGGAAAAGCTTTATTGATAGTAGTGCAAAGAAAAGAATCGTAATCTCATATTTTGGCAGACGTATATATACGTTCGGAGTACTCAATTCATTGGTTAAGCGAGATGGATATATTCGCAGGTGGCAGTTAAGGAATTATAAAAAAAAATATCATATTAACTAACATTAACTAATATTATAAGATGAGAGATGATTTTGGCTTCAATATTATTAAAGCACCCTACTGGAATTGTGTAATTTACATAACTCTATTTTCAGAAATATAATTATAAACTACATTCGGTGCATCAAATATTTAGCAACACAAAATCAGATAAAATTTGAAATTTTTAATAATTTTATTAAGAACTGTTTAGAACAAAAGTACCCACATTTAATTTCTTTAAATTTATTTTTCTAAGCAATACCTAAAATGTGAATTGTTTAGTTTATGAATTATTTATATTTAGAGTGCTACTTAATGAAATAACTAATTGTTTCACCTGATTTCCTGAATTTCTTTTCATTTATAAACCATACCTTTTTCTGGACTAATACATAGAAAGTTCTAATACAAAAAAAAAATTTTTTAAAGTATAGCGTCGATAAATTTTTGTGGTGAGATGATGCAATATGCTTTTTTTAAAAGCTAAACACGCAGTTAAAATTGTGTTTATCATTAGGCTCGTAAAAAAAATAAATTTAAATGTAGTATCACGTGATGTCTAGATGGGTTTGTGATCCTAATGAATGAAACAAAATTGAAAAGGAGAATCATTACCTATTGAATATTAATTTAATTTCCCCGCATACATTATTAACAGAAATATTTCTATACAGATCAAAAGAAACTGAAATCAGACAATAGGCAACGCTCTCCTTAGCAGCTGCATATCTCAACAAACGACTAAAGTTTCAGATTACTTAAGTAGACACTATAATAAAGAATCCTTCCCGCCGTATTGAACGCTGCATACCACTGAATTTCTTCCATAGCCCGTACTTTTACCTGTTGTAATGAACACAACAAATTAACATTTCATTAATAACAGTCGCTTAATTTTTATCTGAATCATTTCAATCTGACAAATCACTATGGGCGCTGTTTGATATGGAGAGAGGTAGGGATAAACTTATATCCAATTTTCTAATTCCTGACTTTTTCACTCAACTTTAATCCTTTATAACTGATACAATTTTAGAGATACATATGAGAAATTCCCATTATTTTGAAACTAGGTAATAATATTTTTCATCTAAATATTTTATTTTAAAAATGGGCAATTTGAAAGTGTCTTACAGTTACTTAACTCTAATGATTGGAAATAAAGATTCGTCAGAAACTAGTGCTCTCATGTAACTCAGTACCAGTGCCAGCACTGTCCCCCCACGAGTATTAGAAAAGTTGCCTTAGAGTACTTGATTGGGAAAAGCATTATAAGGAGCAGACGAATTGACCTCCACATTTTCGACAGAGATTCTCTTATCGGAGATCGTTAATGTAAATAACTTATCCTTCTCCATGTGTGATAGTTCCGAGGTGCCATGAATCAAGATTTTAATTTCATGGGTGAAAGTGTACAACATATAAGTCCCATACTTTTCAAGAACTTCTAGAAAAAGAAAATATCTGTAAAATAGATTGACCAGGTGGCTCCACTGATTTAAATCTTATTGAACATGTGTAGGATGCTTTGAAGAGGTATCTGGCAGAGCAATATAATTTTCTGGAGATCTCCAGGAAGCTTAGACAGGTTCTCACTGAGAGAAACGAGATTTCTTATCTCAAGAAAAATTGGATAATCTTGAAAACAAATATCGAGAAAGAAAATAGTATAAAACAAAGTATTGAGTATAAAAAAAGTGTCAAAACTCTGTAATTACAGTTAGAGAAGTTCACAGGATTTACTAACAGACTTTTTTTTTCTTATTTTCTTAGTAAAATAAGTTTTTTAACAATTTCATTCTCTTAGGCAAATCATTTCCTTTCTGTTTTTACCGTATACATTCTTTTTTTTGTTACTCTACGCTTATCTTGTAGCAATATATATATATATATATATATATATATATATATATATATATATAACTCTTATATAAAAGAATAAAAATAAATGAATGAACATCTGTAATGTGAGAGCAAGGTTATAACTTCATCTGCTTAATGTACAATTATTTAGGTTTGAATAGAATTATGCAATAAATTATCCTATTTTATCATTTCTCTTTTATTAAGATTTATTTTAACCTTCACAGAGAATTTCTTGCTTTAATATCTTGATTTTTTTTCAGAATTTAAATAAATTTTGAATACTCTATTCAACAGTATAAAACATATTGGCCTTTACACGTTTTCAGAAGCATTTTTTTTATCAATTAATCTTTTTGGTTTGTTTTAAAGTTAATAATTTCAGACGTTTTGAAAATTGAGCTCACGAGATCTAACGCATGAAAAACAAAGATGCAAGCCCTGCATCTGTTTGGGTAGTACATTCCGTAACGGAGACAAACGAAAGATGCAGAAATCTGGTATGTACCTTAACATGTTGATGTTGTCTGCTTTCCTGAGTTGGAGTTCTATTTCCGTCGACTATGATGATACGAAGCTTCCGTCCCCAACTCAACTTCCGGCCATAAAGACAAGGGGACAGAACGACATCCTTCCCATTTTTGTTTTCTGTCATTTCATTGATCTTCACCGCACGCTCGTCCCAACAGAAGGTTTTCATCCCTTATTTTGCAAACAAAGAAGTAACTCTTTATAGAGACGGGCTGTTACAAAACGAGCTGGTCTCAAAGAGAATTTTACACAAAAGGTGTATATTGTTTTTTGTTGTTGTTGTTGCTATTGTTGAATCCATGTTAAGAAAATGGTGTTTCTTTTTAAATGAAGCGCATATATATATACATGCATATGCTTTATTCAAAGATTTCATATGCATCTTTTTTACCAGTAAAGATACTGAAAAACAGATACGTTTTGCAAAATTATCGGAAAGGGCCCCTAACTATTTGATTTTTAAAAGTCAATTTTCAACATTTTTTTTTTTACAATAATCCAAATTATATACGTTATCTTTATGTTTTCCCAATTATTTTTGCTTATTTCAATAAAGGTTACAAGTGTGAATATTTCCAAAAATCACAAAATTAATCTAAGGCATTATTTAATGTGACAAAAAAAAATCTTTCTTTTACTGTTGAAACAGCATTAGTTTCCAATATTTCCATATCTGGAAGAAATCAAGGTATCCGACTACTTGCGCGATATTTTTTTTTTTTTTTTAAATTTGGATATGGGGATTTTCTTCTTCTGGTTTTTAGATTCGTTTGGTACATTTTAAGAAAAATATGCTGAAATTAAGAAAATAAAAGGAAATTATTATTATTAAAACGGTAGAAAATGGGTAAAAATTTACAAAAAATAACATGAACGGAGCACATTGTGTTCCAAAAGTTTATGAAGAAATTTTCAGTTTTTCTATTCTGATGTGTTGCTGTTATTCGCTTCTGAAATGACCTTCAGGATAAGAGATATTTTAATTTTTACGAAATCTAGGGTACTTTATCTTAGTTATTATATGAAATTGCTTTAAAAAAAGTGATAACACAAGAGACTGTAAGTTTTGTAATAAAACAGTGTTTTATAAATCTGAAAGTTAAGCACTTCTACTATTACACAGAACGTACACAAAAAAATTCAGTTAATTACTTTCTAAACTTTTTTAGCAATCGCTGTTACCGTTTGAGCATGTTTTAAAAACACACACACATTTGGAGTATAACGCATTTTTTAAAGTATATCTTGCTTAAAATAATGGCATCGGCTTTTACTAAAACACTTGTAGTTTTTGTTCTAGTGAACAGAAAATAATACACTTGGTATTTTTATAAAGCTAATAAGATGGCCTATAAAATAAATTCATAAAACAATTTGTCAATTTTTGGCGAAATCGACAATTTTAGGGTAGTCGGACATTTTAAATTATTGTTTATAAACATTGCATTGCGAAACTAAGCAATGGCTTTAAGCGACAGTCCTCATAATTTGGAGGCATTGTCTATTGACTAGAACAACACCTGATGTATATCATATTCTTTAAACTTCCACAGCAAGCCAAACTGACGACTGTGAACCTTGGTAGATTTAACTTGCATCAGACCCTCTACAAAGCGCACTTTCAGAAGCAATAGGACTGAAACAATATGCCACGATCTGTGAATTAGAGCTTTAAAAACAGATGTGTAGAGTAGAAATGCATTCATAGAGCAAATAACTATTGATAGAACAAAATTCCAATTAGTAAGTTGACAACAGTCAATTTCTTCATATGATTCTTCAGCTGAATTTACAGAATTTTTCTACGTAAGTCTTTGTATTTATATTCGCTAGCTACTACCAACTAAATATAAGTTCTTTTTAATCTTCAAGGTAAAGTTTTTAAAAAGGAAAAAACTTCCTAAATTTTATAAACATGAAAACGTTTTTTGAAAGTTTGCGATTTTGATAGCTTAAATACTGAAGAGACGATACATTTAATTAAGTAAAATATGTCATTTTCAATTCCAGATAAACGTAGGTTTTTTTATATCCATCATTATGAAAAATATTACAATTAATTCAGATATATAGCATTGTTGTGATGAGACATACAAAAACAACACTGTTTCTTCTCTAATCTGATATTGTTTCTTCTAAAAAGATAAATTTATTTTTAAAAAAAATTCTTAAATAGTTTTTTTCTGGATGTTTTGGTTAACATTCAATCGAATGTACACGTCTATTTATAGTTTAGTTCCTTCTTTTCCTTTTGAACTTGATTATTTTGCACTTTCCTTTAAATAATATTAAAATTATTTTCGTATTGGTTCCATTATATTTTTTCGTGTTTGTGTTAAGAAACATACATAATAAAAATGCTTATGAACACACGTTCAATGCTCAAGTTTCAACATAATTGAAGTTTTCCGAAACAGAGAAATTTTCTTAATTACATTGAAAAATTCTTAGAGTTAAATAGCCTCTTTTTAACAATAATAATAATTTTATGAAAACATAAATTATTTTGTTTTGAAAATAAACTAATATTTATTAATTATCATTAACTTAAATGTAATTATTAATTGTTATTACACCAGAAGAACCTAAGATAAAGTTATGCGTAAACTTAAGTAGAGTAAATGATGCTATTTAAGTTATTGAAAACTTCTTTCTCTACTTAAAAAAGTTATAAGAGATGAATACATTTGTACATAATTTTAGATAAAAATCATTAGGGAATATTTGAACTAGAATGATACAGTTCTTAAGCCTACACTGATTCTGAAATCTATGTTACGATCAAAAGAAGAAAAATTCCTTAATTGAATTATTGCGACGCACAATAATTTTTATTATTTTTCGACCATTAGAAAAACTGAAAGAAGAAAAAGGAAAAGGTAGAAGTAAAAATAAAGTTTTTAATAAACCCGTTTTTGTCACCCTTTTTTCACTGTAAAAATTCTACAGAAAGTTTGATGGTTTTAGAGCATTCTGGAATTCATTATAGTTTATTTATCGATTGTAGTTAATTTCTCAAAAGAGTACACGTTACAATTCTAGTGACAAAAATCGACCAAAAATTCAAATAAAGTTTGTTTAGCTTAAATTGTCTTTTTTTAATATAACTTTCTATAATCTCACAAAATTTTAAGGCTTTAAGTTAAAAAAATTTCTATTTATGATAACCTTTATGTTCATTTTTATTTACCAAACCTTTTATTATCATCCCTATGGTCAATAAAAACTTTAATCGGATTTACCTCAGAAAGAAAAAAATAACTAATTTACCTTATTTAAAATGCAAAGTCCTTTTTTCCTACTGTGCCAAAGTCTTTAAATTTTTTTTTTACCTATTGTTAATAGTACATGTAACAAAAGTGGGTATGAAATTTTGAATCAAGGCAAAACTCAGTTAAAAAAATAAATAGTTGACTTTGAAATTTGCACATTTTTTAAGAATCATTAAAAAATTTAGTTTTTCCAATAGAAATTGTGTTAATGGAAAACCCTTATCAATTTCTGTTATTGATAGTTTGATATACTTATAAATCAAATTTCATGTGTGTAAATCAATTATTGTAGGAGGTGTAGCATTTTAAAATCTCTTCAAAAATTCATAAGTTTTTTCATAAAAAATTAAATGGTTAGCTTTTTGTAGTATTTTGAGTGCAAAAATGGTCTATGTAATGCATTTACATAGGTTACAAGCACAAAAACTAACCAACTAATTGCGACAATTTGTTTTTAAAAAAATGGAGATATAAGGATTTTTTTTGTGGTTTTTATATTTGTGTAGTACTTTTTAAGAAAATCTGCCTAAATTGAAATTTTTGTTTATGAAAAACCTATGAAAATTGCTCCCTAGTATTTCATAACTTTTGTGGAAAAAAATATTATATTTATACATTTTTCTTTGCATAAAACATATTTTATTATTTCCTTACTGTACATAATTGGCATTTAGGTTCAGGAAATAAGTGACACTTTCTGATGCAATTTTATCTTAGTAATAAATTTTAAAACAAACTTCATACATATCGACATAGCTTTTAAGCAAACGAAGGCAACGGCAATACTGTAAGGTATCCGACTACTGTGCGACAACTTTTTTTAAAAAGATGGAGATATGAAGATTTTTTGTTATTTTTAGAATTTAGTATATTGAAAGAAAAATATGCTAAAATTAAGAAGAGAAAAAAACATTATTACTAAAGTGGAAAAAAAAGGGTAAAAATTTACAAAAATAACATAAACACGACCCATTTTGTACCAAAAGTTTATGAACAAATTTTCAATTATTCAATTCTGATGTGTTGTTATGTTATTCATTTTTGAAATCACTTTCAGGATAAGACATATTTTAATTTTTACAAAATCTAGAGCATTTTATCTTAGTTATTATATGAAATTGCTTTAAAAAAACAGTGATTATATTAACAAAAGGGACTGTGAATTTTGTAATAAAACAGTGATTGATAAATCTGAAGGTTAAAACACTTCTATTATTATACAGAGCATACGCAAAAATTCCACAGTTAATTATTTTCAAAACTTTTTGAGCAATTGCTGATCTTTTTTGAACATTTAAAAAAACATTTCGAGTAAAATGCGTTTTAAAGTATGGGATCTTGCTTAAAGTAATGACATCTATCTGTTTTTACTAAAATACTTGTAGATTTTCTTCTTCGAAAGAACGGGAAATAATAAACTTGGTATTTTTATAACGCTAATAAGATTGCCTATTAAAAAAATCATAAGAAAATTTGCCCACTTTTGGAAAATTTCACAATTTTAGGGTATCCGGATACATAAAATCAAAGATTTTCTTTTTAATCGTACCGGATCCCATAAAGTTACATTCTAATAGCATTCAAAACCAAATAATATTTATGTTTAGAATTTAAAGGCATTAAAAAATTTAGTGTCTTTCTCTATAGAATCTTTCTTGTTTATGTCATTGAATTCTAACTATTTCTTTAAATACTTTATTGAATTCACTATTTCTAAATCCTTCGGCTAGAAAAGATGTTTAAAGTATCATACTAAAGAACTCTGTGAGATGGATCCGCAAACAGGAATTAATTTTATGAGAAAGAAGCTTTGGATAAAAGCCAAAATGTTCACTTGGAACGATAATTGCATCCAAACTCGTATCAATTCCTCATTCCTAATCTTCGTATCGTTAAGTACAGTAATGCTTAGAAAATTTATAAAAAAGGGAGGCCTTAATGCAACTATAATTTTAAATTTTAGAAGTAATTATACTAAATGTAGTTTATCAGAATTGTCGCTAAAAAGTTTTGTGGTGACTTTTTAAATGAAATTTCAAATATTGTGGATTAAACAGTTTGTTCTAGTTTAAGAAAAATGTCGATATATATTAATAGTTATAAAAATGCAATGTGCAGGAATAATTACAAGAAAATAAAAATATTTCTAAATAGAAAACTGGAACATAATCTTTCAATTATGTACTGTTAAAAGTGTGTGTTATATAATAGCCCAAAAAGTTTAGCAGTTTAATAAAGTTCTTCAAATACAGCTATAGTGACATTTTACATTGAAAAATTTCATCTAAAATAAAAAGGATTGTACTAAATAAAAAAAAAATGCAATGCGCTCTAACTCTCTCTAATCTCATCCCTCTCAAACTACATCAGTATTAGAATTTCTATTATTAATTTTACTTCATATAATTTCATTAAAATATTTTGCAACTGTTTTAATATTAAGCAGATATGTCCCGTAGTGAACCCAAAATCTTGTCCAGGTTATAAAAAGACCATTCTAAAATAATCATTTATTATAATAATGTAACTTTTGTACCTTTGAATAGGTCAGTTTTAGTAGGGTTTTTTTTTTGTACGGTATACCGTGTAAATGCTCCTTCAAGAGTAACATATGGTAAACATTTGTAAGGAAGATATCATTTATTGCCAAAGTAAAACCCAATATGTGGCTTGATTTTACGAAACGAAATAGCCCATTGATGTTCAACGTAAATTTAAACCCTATTATGGAAGCAAACCTCCTGGTGCAAAATCAATAAATCGATGGTATAAAAGGCTTTAAGAAATAGGACGTGGGTAGCCTAGTAGTTAGAGCATCGGACTCCAGACCGGAAAGCCTGGATGTCCTCCAAGTACACACGGAGTACGTGCCGTTAAATCAGTGGATTCGACAGTCTTGTGAACGGTCGTAGCAGAAACCATGGATGCAGGGAGCTGGAGAATATTTTCCTCCCCTCTAGTTCCATACCTAAATTGTAGAGGTGGACATAGGTGGTGTCGCCATTTATCTTGTAAAAGTCCAACCTGCCTCAGGCTCTGACAAATTTCATTCCTTCCCTTCAGGAAGGACACGACAACAACGGCAAGAAATAGTCAGCGTTAAGAATCCTCTTAGAAGGGATGACCTAGAGAAAGTGAAGTAACTGTTGAACACATTCGCCAATCATTTCGATTGAGTCCTAAATCAACTTCTGAAACATCACAGGAACTTCAAACATTGCAAATGTGTTTAGTAAGAATTCTTCATACAATGCATAGGTTCCATTCTTATAAAGTGCAAGACACTATAGAAAAACTCTTTAAGGGGCCTGGAATACCGCTTAGACATTCTACGAGCTAATAAAGGACACGTTGAAATTTACTGGAGTAAGCAATCTTATAAAAAAAATTCCTTATAATACTTACAATATATCGAGAAAAAAAAACATTTGTAGGATTATAATAGTTTGAGCACAATAAAACTTTATAACCAGGGTAAAAAAAAAGACTTTTGGTTCACTCTATATATATTCATGTGTTTCTGTGTATATATATACCTAATTCAGTGAAAGCTTTAGAAATCATAATAGATCTCCATTTTAGTCTAAAGACTCTTTATGTATCTTCAGTTATGTTTCTTGGAATACTATTTCTTTCTTTTTTGACCTTGTAGGTAGTACACGTTTCCCTCTTATTTTATTATACTATATATATATCTATATATATATATATATATATATATATATACATTCGGACTCTTTTTTAAGAAATTTATGGGGACCGAAACATTTTATTCATTAATTTGGGGTTATTCATAATATCGGCGTCCAAAAAATACATATTTTTTTAGCATACCTTTTGCAAATTTTATAATAAGCAGCTACATAAAGAATATTCATAATTATAAATTACACACTTTTTATGCAGCATCTAAAAATAATATTAGTAAGTTATTACGAACCTGTTTATTGGAAATTTTAAAACACTGATGATGACACAATAGATGTTTGACATTCTTTTTGATTCCTGACTCGAAAGAGTTCTTTTTCGACTTAATGCAGAGAAGAAAATACTGCCTTATTTGCATCCCTCTGCATGAGGTATGTTTTCCCAATTTCAACACAAAGTGCATTAGAAAATACAACAGTTTTGATAAAAGCTTCATTGTCGATTTCTGCATCAAAATCGTTGCGAGTTTGTTTCAGATAATCTGCCATGCTTCAGAAATTTTGAAAAACAAAATTTTCCTCAAAACTGTGCATATAATAAACCTCATTTCTCTCAAGAAAGAGAGAAAACGCGGTAAAATCTCTTAAACTATCCTCTGCATCGTGGGGTGAGATGATATGAAAGAATTTCCTGTCTTATTCAAAACTCATTCGATTGGTTTCACTCATGACTCATTTAAATATGTAAAGTCTAATACATTTTTACACCGACTCTTCTTGTCCGTCTTCATAATCTATTAAATGTTTGATAATGCCACTGTCATTGAAAGTTTCGTCTTCAATCAAGCGCGAGCTGCCGACGCGTTGAGAGAAAGTAACTGAACGTGCATTGTCTGGAGACTGTTTATAACAAATTAACAGAGCGTCTTGAAGTGTATATATGTACATTACAGTGTCGTAACATACACCCCCAAAGCCTGCCTCGTGGGGGGGGGGCAGCCCAATGCCTGGCTAACGCCAAGTACGTATTTACCCAATTCATAAAATATTAAAGGCAAAGTCTGACTTTTCAGGGGGGCTAACATTTTCCGATCGCCGCTGATACATTGATAGAAAACATTACAGTGGCGTCAAAGTTTCTAAAATTCATATACCGGATAAGAAAAAATCGCACAAATATAAAGTCGCATAAAAAGAGGATCACACAAAAACAGGTTCTACTGTATTTTTTCTTGTTCTTTTACCATGGGTGGTTCCTTAAAATCCTTATTCGCATAAGAAAATAGCCTATATGTGGTATAAATCTCTCTAGAAAGATCAAAATATGAAAATAACTTTCGTAATTTTATCTAAGTCAGAATTTTTTTTGACAGTCAAAACCAGAATTTCCAAAATGTATCTTCGTCGCTTATCGTTTTTCTTATCATAACACAAGCGAATTAATCAAACCTCTGACATTTGACATATTGGATGATGACAGAATGTCTCAACAAGCGAGTATTCCGTTTGTTTTTTCTAGCATAACTCGACTTGATCTCACTATAAGTGACAGTAATAAACGTATTCGGGGAATTTCGAGAGGTGAGGAGAAATTTTGAAAATAAAAACAAGGCTGTGTTTATATAAACATAGCAATTTCCGTATTTCGAAATTCTCCGACAACATTGGAGTGAACTGATGTCTACTTATCTTTCATGTTCTTCTTCCGAAAAATTTGACATTTGACAAAATCGTTGCTTGACAAACGTAACGAGACAAGATGTCATATTTACCATTCGTCTTTTTCTATTTGATCTGGAATATTTGAGACACCATTGGATGCTGGAAATATTTCTGAATATTTGCGTTTCTTCTGTGTTAACTACGGAATATGAAAGTTTATACGAAATAAGTTTGAGCCCGTATAAAATAAAATGCATTTTTCACTTAGACTGTATATATGTCTCATATTAATTCACTGTTGGGTGTGTATAGAATTTCTGTATAACGTGAATCGGTATATATTAAACTTTAAAATAATTCTTCTGTTTTATTGAAATAGTAAAAATTACATTTACTGGTACATGTATAATTTTCTTCTTTACTTTTTCATTTCAATTTATTTTAATATTCATATTGTTTTAAGGTATCCAACTACCCTAAAATTATGAATTTAGCCGAAAATTGACAACTTTTTTATGATTTTATTTTTTAACCATCTTGTTAGCTTTATAAAAATACCAAGTTTATTATTTTCCGCTCGCTAGAACATAAACTATAAGTGTTTTAGTAAAAGAAGATGTCATTACTTTAAGCAAAATATGTCGTACTTTAAAATGCGTTTTACTCGAAATGTGTATCTTTGAAAATGCTCAAATGAAGTTTTGAAAATGATTAACTGAAATTATTTGTGTATGTTTTATATAATAGAAGAAGTGTTTTAACCTTCAGATTTATCAATCACTTTTTCTGTTACCGTCCCTTGTGTTAATATAATCGGTGTTATTTTAAGAAATTTCGTATAATAACTAAGATAAATTGCTATAATTTTGTAAAAAACTAAAATAATCTTATCCTGATATGGTCATTTCAAATTGATTGTCAAAGCAACACATGAGAAAAGAAAAATTGAATATTTGTTCATAAACTTTTGGTACTAAATGATCTCCGCTTGTGTGCGTGTGTGTGTGTAAATTTTTACCCTTTTTTTCCATTTTAGTAATATTAATTTATTTGTATCTTCTTAATTTTAACATATTTTTCTTAAAATGTGCTAAACAAATCTAAATACCACAAAAAATCCCCATATCTCCGTTTCTAGTAAAAAAGAGTTGCTGCAAGTAGTCGGATACCTTAAGAAAAGTAAATAACGATATGCTAAATTCTAAAGATAAAGTTTATCAAAAAATGTTACTTAGTATAAAACAACCCTAACGTGAAAGCGTGATACGCCACCACTTGACCACTGGGCTGAAGTAGTACAAAATGGTGGTCATTAAATGGTGCGACACCATTTTGCATTTCCTTCATCTGAAAGAAAATATAATCAAGCGTTTTTTTTTCTTTCATGCCAGAATATTTATAGATTAAATGACTTTTTACCTTCTTGAACAATGTCAAAATTCCGTAGGTTTATCAAAAAAATGTATAAATATATTACCACTAAAACAAATCATTACTGTAGCGCCAACATATTCAGTGGATTTTCTCATTTTTCAAAACTTTGGATTTTGATTTAACACTCTTAGTAAGAGTTATATTAAGGTCGCGCTATAAAGCCACACGAGAATTATTGGCGATGAACCTCGTAATTTTGAACCATGGTCAAGTAAGGAGGATAACACTTGAACTCTCTTTGTTATACACCTCTCCAAAATTCCACACTACTTTAAGAGGACTTTTAGCCTTGAGAGTTTTTAACAATCATCATCCCTTCTAACCCACTGATCTTCAATAAATGCAGGACCCGAATCCCCGACTCAACAACCCCGATCACGAGCTCACGACCATGACTATCGTAGTCACTAAAAAGAAGACCGAACTAGTCATTTAGAAAATATTTGATCGACAAAACTCAAATTGCACCTAAAATATTAGTGCATTACAAATAAGAAATCACTTGTTTTTCCCTAAGAAATATTATTTTGAATTTTTAAAAAAAAATATTTTTTAACTGTTAAATATTTTTAATGCAACTATGTTTTAGAGTTTTTTTGTTGTTGTTATATCTTAACACTTTTTAGTGTATATAGTTCACTATGATCTAAACTTGTACACTTTTGCTTTCTGTCATTTTTGAAATAGTGCATATTTTTGACTTTACAGAACACTTTTTTTTATTTTTGAAATGTGAATAACAATGAAAAAAAGGAAGAATATTTTTTAATTTAAAAATTAACAATCGTAAGTAAGGACTTAAAGAATCGGAATTAGACTAATAAATATCCTTTGAACTTTCTGAAATGTACAAAATTGGTATTTTCTCTCGGACATGCATTATTCACATTTATTTATCAGAATAAGTAAATGAATAGATAAATCATAAATATGTGTAACTAGCCATTACCCACCCGTTTCACAGGATATTTCATGATGTAGCATAAATATATAGTGTTCATATATAAATATAAATTATTGATATCTAGGCCTAGGCACTAAGCGTTTGATTGTATTGAAAAACATTCTCTTAAATCTCACCTCTTTATTTAAAAAGGACTTCTAAATAATAGTTTATAAAATTGAAGTAGAATTTTTCTTACACTCTCGTTATCCCTTCCTTCATTGTTGATTTCCACAAAACCCATTTATAGTGAATCTCTACTCAATAAAATAAATATGCTTCCCAAATTTCAAGTCCGTCTAATTGTTTAAAAACGGAAATTTTTATTTATCGATAACCCCCATAATCCCCTTTGAGAGTCGATTTCCGAAAGACTTGTTCTTATCAAGTTTCAATTAAACCAAAAAAAGAAAGAAAAGAAAAGAAATAAATACATGCAAACCCAATTTTATTATTGTAGGTTTGGTAGTTAGAAAAAAGGATTTTTTTTATCAATACGTTCCAGTAACTCCCCTCTCCCCCCTACGATCTTATTTCGTAAAAACCGTTCTTAGCTGGCCTCTATTTTAGTAAAAAAATAGGCTTACCAAATTTCAAGTATGTGAATCTGACTTATCAAAAGCAGAAATCTTTATCTATAACGCTTCTTAACCCGTCGCAACCCCATCCTTGCAGTCGATTTTCGCAAATCCAATTCTTAGTGGATGTCTACTCTGTGAAAGGAATACGACCAAATATAAAATCTGAAGGTATATTAGTTATAAAACATGAATATTTATTCGTATTGCCCTTTAATCCCTCGAAAACCCACCCCCTTGAGGGTTGATTTTCGCAAAACCTCTTTTGTACTCTACTCCTTGAAAGTAATACGTCTACCAAATTTCAGGTCTGTAAGTAAAATAGTTCGAAAACTGGAATATTTTTCTATAACGCCTCTTAACCCCTCACACCCCCTTCAGGTCGATTTTCACAGAACCTATTCTTATTTCAATTTTACTCCATGAAAGGAAAATTAATACGAAATTTCAAGTGTGTAGATTTAATAGTTTCAAAAGGGGAATATTTATCTGTAACGTCTTTTAACCCCTGGCACCCCCCCCCTCGTCCTTGAAGCTCAATTTTTGAAAAACCTCTTTCATAACGTATCTCTATACCATGAAAGTAACATGATTAGCAAGTTTCAAGCATGTTGATCTAATAGTTCAAAAGGGAAAATAGTTTGCTATAACGTTCCCGAACCCCTATCAACACCCCTTGGAAATGAACGTGCCTACCAAATTTCAAGTCTGTTGGTCTAATAGTTAAAAAATGGGAATATTTAACTATAACGCCTCTTTAACCCCCACAACCCCACTTGAGGATCTATTTCTGCAAAACTTATCTTGTAGCATATCTCAACTCCATGAAAGGAATATGAGTGTCAAGTTTCTAATAGTTCAAAAAGGGGAATGCTTATCTATAACGTCACTTAACCCCTCTCAAACCTCCATAGTTGTCCGATTTTCGCAAAACCCTTTCTTATCTGATCTCTATTTCATGAAAGAAACACGCCAACCAAATTTCAAGTCAGTAGGTCTATCAGTCCCTGTGATATCGTGATGAGTGAGTGAATGAGTTGATTTTCTCCTTAGATTTTAGACCTACATAAGTAAAATCCTTTACGTACATATTTCAGATGAACAATAACAGGTTATATGAACGCAATAATAATTTTACACTTTGGAGCAACAAAAGTAAATAATAAAGAAGTAAATAAAAAAACATGTTCCACACTTTCACAATAACTCTCCACAAGAAAAAAATATTCATGTAGCTACATAAATTTAAACAATTTTAAAAAGTCAATTAACCAAAAAAAATTTTTATTATACTTTTTCCGAATCTGAATTTCAATAGTTTAAATATTTATCTGCGTATATGATTTTGAGCTATTTTTGCTCTAACTTATATGCATCAAATTCGAATTCTTTCATTAAAAAACATTTTAATAGCACAATCCTTAATATTTAAAAATATCTACATTTAATAAAAGAACAAACATATTGTATTACATAGTACGCGCATTTTAACCTTATATAATTTCATTAAAAGTACTTTGATAGCTAACCCTTAAATTTGCTATGTAAACTCCTATTCAATTAAAACAAAGCACAAATAATATTAAATTATTGAAATTTTACTGAAACTATTTTTATTGCAATACTGTGTCTCAGGGGCGTTAATTTTGTCTCGAAAGCGGAAAATAGAAACAATTTTCAACTACATATAATTCTTTGAGGTTAAAATTAAACAATTCGATTCTTTTACACATTTTTACAAAGAAATAAGGTTTCAAAAAAGTGTAAATTGCTTAAAAAATAATCGTAATTTTAAAAAATTATAAGCACATGAAAATAAAAAACATTTTTGCTAGAAATATTGAGTAAGTTTTGCAAATTTCGAGTGAAATTTTCGAAAATTGTAACTCTAATTACTATCAAATAATTGATTTATAAAGTCAGATAAATTCTTATTACTCTGTAGTATTTTTAAATAAATAAAATAATAAATAATAATACTCTATAAAAATTAAAATGTGCACTTAAAAATTTTTTTTTTTAAAATTTCAAAATTTTCATATTTTGCAAATAAAAAAGATATATTGTACTAAAAGTGGGTAGGGTTTAAAGAATAGGGCACATTTTGTAATTCGCTAAAGTTTTACATATCAAAGGCTACTATTTTAGAAAATATTATGCTCAACGTAAAACTTGCTTGATATTTCTTATAGAAATGTTTCTTATTTTAATGTGCTTATAATTTTTAAAAGTATGATTATATTTTTTATAATTATAAGCACGTGAAAAGCACATTTACACTTTTTAAAACCTGACTCCTTTATAAAAAATATGTAAAAAAAATCGAATTATTCACTTTTATCATCAAAAAAATTATATTTTTTTGAAAATTGTTTATTTTTTCAGCTCTTGAAACAAAATTCACATTCATGAGACCTCTCAATAATACATTGAACCATCATATAACATCATTTTACTAAAAACACTTTTTTCCTTCCCACGAAACTTAATAATTATGTGTTGTTATGAATGTAATCAATTACACACTCTCTGTTATAGAAATATAACATATATCTAATTAACCATTCATTAATAATATAACGAGTTCTATTAAGTACTTTAACTGACCTTTGTACCATGAAAGGAAACGGAATAGCAAATGATACGAAGGTATTAAGTCAATGGAAATCTGTTCTGAGTATTGCAGTCAGTTTATTAATTTCCGAAATGTAATTTAGAAAATCGGTGAGATCAGAAGGAAATGTTTAAATGGATGTATTCCGCTGGGAAATGCTGATGAGATACAGGGCAAGTACTTCGATACCAACTTTACATAATCGAAATGAGTAATCGCCAGTGAAAGCAAAGATTGAGAACTGAGAACATTGTCCCTAATCTAATGTGACGTATGTCTCATTTATTAACGGAGAGTCAAGGAATTATCGCTTCTAATTAATTAAGAACCATAACGAGAATAATTAAAATTCACTTTAGGAACTCTGTAATGGCTAGCATTAATTCATTATTAATTAAACTTTGGATATTAATTTAATCCACGTTTAGTTAAATGCAATTATAATGAATTATATTTCCGCTGTGTTCCATATAATCACATTTAATTGTGTAATGCTTTCTGATAAAAGATTTTGCGAAAATTAAACCATTTAAAGGCCCTAAGTCTTTACTTTGAAATAATCTAATTTTTCTTGATAAATAATATAGGCAGGCTATTTTGATGTGAATGGATTTTATGAAGCTACTGATACACATATAAGATAACGCATATAAAAAACCGGATTTAGGTCGATTTTTTATAACGCCAAACTAATTTTGTGCAGTGTTATATTAGCCACCAAAAAGTTATTAGTTTAGTTATCAATATATTGCACTTCATCACCTTTCAAATTCTTGCTTTTACCATTAATAAACGTAACTTTTTCCAAAAATGTGTTATAACAGTGATAAAGGTCTTCTATGATTCATATTAAAGTAAAACGAAATTCATACAAAAAATTAAGCAATTTTCTTCAACCCATTGATGTATTTTAGAAATTTATATATATATATTCATGACTAAAAATTCTACAAATATAACTTAAATGCATTCAAATTATTTCTAAAAAATCCGGATTATAACGGGCACCTCCATTTTCTAAGGTCGCCAATATAGTAATTTCTGACAATGGAAGTATAACCACAGCGGATTGCTGTGTATAAAACTTTGCACAAACATTTTTTCCCCAAAATTTCCTAATATTTTAATTTTAAATTTGTTTTTGAATTGTGAAATCTTTGATGAAAATGATACCTCATTTCCTGATTCCCTCTTCATCAATTTACTTCCTATATCATCTAAGGGTAATCTATTCCAGTTAAAGTAAATAAATGATACTTATAAAAAGCACAATTCTATCATCCAAATTTTCTTGGAAAACTCAACTAGAGCTAAAGATTTGCCTAAAATAATATTGAATAAATCAATGTTAATCTAAAGCAGTTATTAGCCATATATATGTAACCAAATAAAAATTAATTGTAGTCGCTATACTATCTAACAGAAAGAAGAAATAGAAGGAATGGGGGACGTGTTTTAAATTTATACCCCTCACCCTTCAAAAAATTTATTTTACATGTTTAGCATTCATATCTAACCAGCAACCAGAATTAAAACAAATTACTTACAACTGTATTGGTAAAGAATATACGCATGTGTTACACAATTATTTTAATAAAACATGATGATAATCACTATTGGGGCACTGTATTTAAATGTATGTGTTTATCCACCAAATAAATATGATTTAGTTAATTATATTCTAAAATATAGCGTATGGGAATGGATACAGTCTAAGTTAAGTTTTTTTTTAAATAACATTTATTCTTAAATTTTATTCCTTTGAGCTTGAATAAATTAGTATCTAACAGACATACATACATAAAAAAAGATTTATTTTCTTAACCCCTTAAGGAGTCAGTTATTTTGTCCAAAATGTTCCAAAAAATTGCACACTTTTTATTGCATTTAACTAAGAATAATACTTAGCATAGAATGAAGAAATGGAAGAATTTTGTTTGAATTTTCAATTCTAAATTTTTATACTATTTTTGTATCTTAATTGTGGAACTAGATTTAATACACTCTGTGCTATGTGAAGAGTGTTTCATATATCTTAAAAGAATTTCTCTCATGATTACGAAAGAATTTCATGTTGGTACCTCTTTTTCAAACGAGTGAGGATTTTGTGTGTGTGTGTGTGTGTGTGCACAGACATTTTGAAGTATGGTGCAACAATAATTCTTACATTGCTATGATGACAGATATAATATCGGCTTTTTTGGATTATCTTTCCATTTCCATTTCTTATCAAGCAATCAATTGCTCATTACATTGTCAATCCCTTTTCTTTATCGAATATTTTCAAAAATCTACAATTCCTGAATTTAGTGAAAAATTCCCGCCTTCATCACAAAAAATGTCCAGAATGAAAAATATTTCAAAATACCAAGAACAAACTGAATCTCTTTAAAACACTAGCACTAATAATCACACTATACAAGTTAAAAATATATGAAAATCAAAGATAGAAAGGAAAAAAATCAGTTCCCCTACAGCGTACGGACAAACCTGTTGGGGCCAGCTTTCGGCTCCATACGGGCAAACCAGCTAGGGGTTAATGCAATAAAAAATTTGCAATATCTCAAAATTTATCCATGATTTTCTATGATGAAGATTTCTTATCAGCTTATTTCTCTATATACTTCAGATGTAGATTTTATTTCTTTCTCTCTTTTTGCTTAATTTTGTGTAGAATATACATACATTAATGTCGATTCCAACAAAAAACATTCTTATTAAATAAAAGTCTTTAAATTTAATTAAAGGGGTCTCAATTAAGGTTCACTTATGACTTATTAATAAGAGACGCATAAGGATTTCTCAGCTTGGGGTAATCAATAATTCAACGAAACTTTAGATTCAAACTGGGTTCACTTGGTATCTTACTTAATGCAGAACGGGATGAGAAAAAACAAATATTAAACATTTATGTATTCAAAATTCTCTTTGCCTTATTAGACGGAAACAGCATTGCAATAAATAATTTAAAAGCAAACATTTATATTCGCTAGCTGTGACGTTTACTTGAAGTCTTTTTAAGAAAAGATTACACACCCAGATATTTTTAAGGTAAACCGAAAAAGAATTTCTATTCAGTTATTCATCCTTCTAAATCCAAGCATCAAGATTTTTCAATGATTTTACAAAATCCATTATTTGAAGGGGAAAAATAGCTCAATTTCACCGGTCTGTGCAAAAATATTTGTTATCTTCTTAAATAATTAATGCGCTTTCTTATATTAATTATTATTTTTCTTTAAAAATTAAATGTTGTGATAAATTAATTTTATTGGTAACATTAAATGCATTTCAGCTTATTTTTCAGCATGTCAAATAAGTTATTCAAATTACTTATTTCATTAAATGAATGAAATAAATCTTAACAATGAAAAATAAGATAAGGGATGAATCCAACTTAGGATCAAAGTTAATTGAAACTGATTTTATTTTATTTTAATTATTTAAATATTTTTTTTCTGGAAAAAGTGTAAATTTAATAAAATTATATAATTTTCAGTTTTGTAATTAATTAAAGCCAATAAGTAATCCATTTCAAAATCGAAGTTATTCATTTTAATAGCAGTTAATGATTATAATGGATGCATTAAATTAAATTTTCATCTAATTATTTTTGAAAAAGAGTTTCTTATATGTATTTTTAATCTAATTATTTTTAAAAATTATTTTTATAGATGTTTATTAATTTATCTTTGAAGAAAATTCTTTATCATTACAGATAATTTCAACAGTAATAGTTCATATATCATGAAAAATATCAATTGAAATATTTAAAAATCCCAGTACATAACACATAAAAAAACAAAATTTCGAAAAAGCACATCAAACGTATTTTATCAACATAAAAAGTTCATTTTGCCTGATGATACTATTAAAATTATTATAATGTACATGTTAACAATAAGAATGTTAAAATAAAACATACTTCTGAATAAAGAAAAGATTTATAATAGTAAAAATTTTGAAAATGTGATATTGATGGTGTTTATGTTTAATGTTAATGTTTATGATAATGATAATGTTTTAATATGTTTCATTTATATCAATTTCGAACGGATTAATTTCAAATAATATTCAGATTATTTAGTAATTGTTTGCTTATTACGAACAAAAGTCAAAAAGTGAAGGGACTTTTGCAATTTCTATTTCCAAAGTTTGGCAACAGCGCTACTATTCAACGCTGAATGAGAGGTAATCGGTAGCTCTTCCATGTAACGTGTCATTTGTCTTCTCTTGTAGTCTTTGAATTGTAGCAAACCACATTCACTATGGCAGCTCCTTTGTCGATCTGCAGCAAAGAGGAAAGGATGACAGTGATTCGCTTTTTATTTGCGGAAGGTGTGAAACCTGTGAAAATTCGTCATATGCAAGCGCAGTATGCTGACAGCTGTTTATCTTGAAGCAATATCTACGAATGGATAGAGCCCTTCAAGCTGAGAATAATTTCTTTATGTGCCAATGAAAGATCAGGCAGTCAATTAAAGCAGTGCTTCTCAAACTCTGAATATTAGCGACCCAATATTTAGTCATAATTTTCATCGTCCCCCCCCCATACAATAATAATGTATTGAATTCAATAATACTATACTTTGACGCTAAAGCTACAACACGACTTCAACCTCTTACGTGCCTCCAACGTATATGAACGCCTCACTAACCAAAACAATAATTGCTCCGCACGTATATATACATCTTTCTGAAGTACGATCTTCTCTGTGCACTGCTATCCTTAAAATTATTCCGAAGGCTTTGAAATGCAATAAAAGGACATTGAGAGTGTTTGTGAAGGATTTACTTATTTCATAGGATTTGTTTATTTATTCCTTTTCTCCCCCCCCCATACATCACATGTGCACGCTTACGTGGAAAATGGTGGCATTGGAGAACTATTTGCATAACTTTTAACCGGCAGTTAAGGGATTAATTATAAACCGTACAAATTATCAAGATACATATTAATTTTTGAATATAATTTTATATATGAAAAGCCCATGAAGTCAATCGTAATTTTTAAACTTGTTCTTAACTTAGTATTGTTAAATTAATTATAAAATACATTTTGCACTTATAAGTGTATTATATCAGTGTAAATGTGTATTTTGTCTTTTTATTATGTCAGAATGTATTTTGTGCTGGTTTACATTTTATAAATTAATAATTTTCTTAAATAAGCTTTTTTTTTCAACTTTTCAATATGCTCGCGCTTCCCTCGTAGAGTTTTCACGCCCCACAGTTTAAGGAACGCTGCATTAACGCCAACCACTGAGGATAATTTGCAAGTTATTGAGTGTATAGTGATGGAAAGGATGATCAGAGTATCCAGCACAGGTTTCACACCTTCCTCAAACAAAAAGCGAATTACTGCCCTCCTTTCCTCTGTGGAACAGATCGACAATTGAGCTGCCATGTTGAACAGTCTGCTACATTCCGACAACTATGAGAGAAGACCAGTGAGACACGTTGTATAGAAGTGTTGCTGACTACCTCTCATTCAGCGCTGGTTACTAGACTAGCGCTGTTGACAAACCTTGAAAAGAGAAATTGCAAAAGTCCTTTTGCTTTTTGACTTTCCCTCGTATTAGGTCAGATTATTTACTTTATTATATTCGTAATTTTATTCATACATTTTCATACGATTAGTATTCAGTTTCATACTATTATAGAAATTTTATGGCACTTCAATTAATCATTAAAATGAACTAAATAAACATAAATATGATCGTTATTTTCTTAAAACTTTTCAATCAGGTCTTAACCTCTTTTAGCTCCTTTTCCAGCAAGGAAAAAGATAATAGATTGTTTAGCAGATGGAGAGTACGTCTTATGGACTCTGTCTTGTAATTCTGTATATTATATTCATATAAAATATTATAAATGTACCAGGAAATTCAGATCCTGCACATATTTATAAATTCTATACGGTACTTTACGTGCTTCTTTCATCGAATGCAAAAAATAACGCATGATTAAAAAATTTATGGTATTAAAATAAAACTAAAATACATTTTTCGTGAAAAATTTTATGTAAAATTTTATTTTTAATAGGCCTTTAAAAGACAATAATATATTCTCGCTTGCTTTGAATAAGAATATTAATCTACAATATGTGTACTTTTGATCAGAAAACAACTAAAATTATTATAAATAATTATTATAAGAATCTTAATCTATATCTACTTAAAGCCTCCTAACAACAATCTATATACACACGTGTTGGAAATTCTGGTTATTTATACATGTGTGTTTGCAATTCTACTATTCTATGCGTATCTGAACTTGCGGTTAAAAACATTCAAAAATAGACCGTGTTCCATCATCTGCGAGAAGTAACTAAGATAACGACTTATGTCTAAAACCACAGATATAATCCATTTCTATGAATAAGCAAGGGAACGAAGAAAAGACTTCATAACGAATTTCATATGTGCTTTGGAAAGATGCACGTAAACACGATCCCCTCCAACGTAAACACAGGAAATGTATAACCCTTCCAAGAAACTTTTTTTAACTAGGTAGAAATTAAAGAAACGCGGCTTTCCTTTAACGATGTTATTCGCGCGGTTTTCTATTTATAGAATTCATTTGATGACATCATTCGGAACTGTCCCAAAAGAAAAGCGTTAATGATGAAATGTTTTTTACAGCTTCAAAAACTAATATTTCCGGTAATTTTTATCGTCGATAAAGACTAAAAAGAGTATGCTTTTATTACATTCTCATTTGAAAAGCAAAGAAGTACAATTATTTTTTTGGAAAGTGCCTAATTCTAATTTACAGACACAATTAATGTTCATTTATTACCTAAATACATATCAGCATTTCATTCTGTATTTTAAATATACTTGCTCGTTAATTAATAAATTTGATTAAATTACGGGCTTTAGTTGCACACATTAATTTATTCCGGATAGTTGATTAATTTAATTAATAATACCATAATGATTTTTCCTAGAATTTTTATTTCTTTATTACAATTTATATTTAACATAATTATACCTTGTATTGTTATCGAAGGTAGAAAAATAATGGAAGAAAAAGTAATTCACCATTCTGCTTACTCTGTTTGTAAATAGTACTAATTATAGTTACTATGCTAATGATAATTACATAAGTATAAGTAAAAAAATTTTTGGAAAGAAATTTTCCTTCAATTTATACAAATATTTATTTCCTCATGCAGTTATTTTTAAAGTAACTGAAAAACATGGTTAAAAAAAACTGTTCGATGGGCAACCCTTTAAAACTCAGCTTGCGCAATTGTGCCGGTAAAACATTCTTATCCCTTTAAGATCCGAAATATTTGTATGTTTAAATATTAAATTCTTCTGGTTATTAACACTATACAGACCCTGATGGCACCGGAAAAATAATAAACTTTTTGCTACCCCTAATGGAATGCTAAGCGTTTCAGTTCGAACTTGCGCGCTGGGTCTTACACGGCTAAAGTAGGTTCAAGCCTACTTTTTTTCAAAAGAACTATACTTTCACCTGTTTATCAAATCAACTATTTTTTCACTTGAAAACCCTACAGAAATATTGCTGTATTTATATCCAAATAAATGTACATAATGAATTTCTGTTTAAATGTAGTTAATATTTAAGCGTATTTATATAACTATAGATTCACAAAAACAAATGTATTTGATAGTTGTATTAATTTTTAAAATTGGATTTATGTTCTAAGCATAATGATTCCAAAACAATTTTTATATCAAGGAATTTTTAAATAATTCAGAATCAATGATACGAATTTAATTAATGACTCTTACTGCTTTCTCAATTGCCAATTTTTAAAACTATTTCGAACTTAGAATGTTCCCATCCATCCCTTTCAACACAAACTACAAATATTCTGATTCAAAAGTTAAAAGTATTCAATATGTTAACATGTATGGAAAATAATTGTACCATTTCCTGAAATTGCGTCATCTATTTTCTATCTGTTGCCTACTACATAAAAATATATTATTTCAACAGAACATCAGTGTCAGAGTGAAGAAGAAAGCGAAATTCTAAGAAATAAACAAATCAATTGCAAGAAGAAAAATTTAATAAATAAAAAAACAACTATTTAATTTAAAAAAATAGTTCGAAGTTGGACTAAGAATGATTTGACGTGTTGCGTGATCAAAGGAACAGTAAAAGTCTACTTTCTTCTACTTAGGATAAATTGAACGGAAAGAGCAAGTTTCAAAAGAAACTGAGAAAATGGATTTCTTTCTTCTCTTTTAAGAAAATAATTTCAAACGGCCACAGGTGATCTTTGAGTCTCCAATACTACATATAAATAACTATCATTTTAGTTTATTTTATTAATTTTTTAACAGTAAGTATTGAATGATTGCGAGAAAACTAAATATAGTCGAACCTCTATTTTAAGAAGTAGCTGAATCCTGAAAATAAGTTATCTATGTGGAAAATTCATTAAACAGAAAACCATCTTTCAATGGTAAAATGTTCTTGCTTCCTGGAAAAAGTTCGCAAAACAGAGAAATTTGCAAAATGGAAATTTGTAAAATAGAGATCCGGCTGTATTTTTTAAGAAACTACAATAGTTTAAAAGTATGTAGCGTACAACTGAGAGGGCTATGGTGAATACTATGAGTATGGAGAGTGAGATCTCACTCACTCATATTACTCATTACTTGAAAATAATTCTAAATTATGAGGTCCGTCGCCTTTAATCATCTTGCTACTTCAAAGAGCAACATTAATAAGCTATAGATTGATTTAATGTGTGTTAAAATATATCTAATTATTTTCTGAGAGCAATTTTTAATAACAATACTTGCAAAAATGCGCAGTATTTAGACGGATAACCAATAATAAAGTTAATCCAATCATTTCTTTATTTTGGAATAATTATGATATACTAGCGAGATATATCTTTCACTACTGTTAACTAAAATGCCTGTCTAATTCATTGTGTTTGAATTTTAAATTAAATTAATTCTAACTTACTATGTATAGAAGTAATACGATGTTCATATGTATTATATTATATCGATTTTAAACTTTTTCAATGAAGTTCATAAAATGATTTAATTTTAGACTCTGAAAATAACATTTTAATATATCTCTTGCTAAGTTAATTAACTTTATATAAGCTTCTTAAAACCTTTTCAAAGTTATTTATTTATTTTAAGAAGATTATTATTAGTTGATACAATTTTTTTCCTAAAAAGAAGTATCGTCAAAGATTTTTTAAGAGGTTTAATGTATATTTTAATTGTGAAGTGTAACACATATGTATAAAATAATAATAAGTTTCTTAAATGTATATATCACTATGTGGTTTTTTTTATATAAAAAAATATTATTATATTTCATTTTGTATTTACACAAGATTAAAATTTATTATTAGAATAAGTTGGAATCTTTTTCCGTGAATATATTATTTTACTTTGATATTGCTATTCCTCTGTAAATGCTTTAAATATAGTTCACATTAAAATATCAAATTAATGAAGAAATATACAGGGTGCTGTCAAATTCGACCGAAAAATTCAGAGGATTAATAGTGGGTGGCCAACTTGGGAACGACAAACAACATAGAACATGGGATCACAAACCATGTTTATTTATTGAAAATCGTAATAATAGTAGCCGATTAGAGGGCGATGAGCCAAAAGAGTGGCGTGGGTCAAACAAATACACAAATATACACATACTGTCCGAACATCTCAATGGAGCGAAATACCTTGTTTTCTTACAGCACTTCCTTTCGGAATTGCTGCAGGGTGTACCCACCATTGCGCACCAGAACGTGTGGTTCATACACGATGGTTAACCAGCACATTTTTTTTATTGCGGTGTGCTACCACCTACATTCTACATGCTACCTATCCTGGGGAGAGGACATATTACTTAAGCGATTTACATATTACTTAAACGAAGTGATCGAAATAAATTAAATCTTTATACTTCGTTTTTATAGGCTTTTCATAAAAAACAGGTCTTATAATAATAATTTGTCTGGACCTACCGACGATACAGTTCCTTTATTATCAACTACAAACGATTTGTTAACAGAATTTTTTTTAGAAGTATCAGTACGTATCTGTTTGATTTTCTTCTCTCCTCAAGCATAACTTAGTTAAACATGATTAATTTATTTTGAAAAACAAATTTTTAGTCCTAGACATTTTAGCTTTTCTCATGTCATTTATGCGAAAATATATTTTTACAGAAATTTTGATTAGCCATCCATTACTGAATCATGTTCAAAATATATTAAGCATTGACATTTTTAGAACAAATTTGTGCTAAGAAAGGATTCTGTGTTAAGAAATTAATATATTTTCTCGAGACATAAAGGCTTTGTTATTTATTTTTTTTAAATAAATTTTGCAGTTATATTTGATAGCATTACAATGTAATTTAATAAATCCACAGTTTTCATTTTAATACAAAATGACATATGGTTTCATAGTAACTAGAGTTTAAAATTATGTAAAATAGTTGTCATTAAATTTCAATATCATTAATAGATGTGTGTGGCTTAAAGTATTGTGATATTATTTCAAAACAGCAAAGGAGAATATTCTTTAAACCCTTTGGTAGATTTTTCTTTTTACTCAATACGATTTGGAAGTATCCAGTAAAATTCTTATTTTTCTTCCGAATAAATATTTATATATAAAATAAATCAAATATCTTTAATTAAGCAGAAAAATTAATTTCCGTTTTTGATCGTAGTAACATTTTAATCTCCATAATTTATTTTAAAAAATTTCTTCCGTTTTACACTTATAATTTTTGAAAATGCCTTAACTTAACAAGTGGGAATTGTGTGAGTTAAATGTCTCAATATTTCTACAAAATTACTTATTTTGTCAAATGAAATCTTTTCTTTCATATTTAATATCAAATGCATGTTTTAAAATCATATTTCGCAACACTGGATTACAATGCATAACATCCTTCATTTAATAATTATTACTTTTGTCTTGGTCAATATGTGGGGCAATTTTTTAGAATTTTGTGTTATCTAATTTGTCATTTTCGCTGATATTCAGTGTGAGTTCTAGATTTAAAATATACTCTGTTAAATTTAATAACATTTTCATAAAAATGTGCAGATTTTTGAAATCTAAAGTTGGTGGAACAGATTACTCTCTCCTTCCGATGTTGAATCACACAATATTTCAAAGAATCGCAATTGAAAAAATAAATTTTTACGTATTCTTTGGGATCTACGACAAATTTAATATGAACCGGCCCTCTACTCAGCGAGACTGGAATCCATGACCATGACTTCTAGGCTATCGTGCTAGCAGATATGCTTTAAGTTATTCGACTTAATAACGTCAAAGGGTATGATTCAGTTTACGAAAAATTGATGAGCGCATATGTATTACACTAAAATAATAAAGTGTATCTTAACCTCATTAACATCTATGAATTTTAAATTCAGCATCAGAATAGTATAATTAATACTTCCTAATAATATATACATATATATATTTCTAGATATTATACTCTGTACATCTGTCACATCCTCAGGGATGTCTTAAGGTTTGGGTCAACTGGGCCCGGGCCCAGGGACTCAGCTACAATGAGGGCCTCATTTCTTTCTCAACTTAGCCTTAATGAAAGCACGAATACAAATTTTATTTCAAAGGTCAAAAAGGATTTCCGGCTGTATTCTTTGAAAAACTGGGAATTTTAGACAATATGTCAACTGCTACATGTAATGACCATCGTTCATGTGTTGTCCTAGATCTATCACCATATACCATCATTACTCTGTCAAAGGTGGTACTTGGTCCAGCCCAGTGCCGATTTAAGCTCATATAGGGCCCTAGATGCAGATGATCTACAGAACCCCGTGAAACAGGTGGATTGAAATTTATAACTTGAAAAACGGGTTAAGTGAAACTTATCCGGGAATTTCCGAACCCCGGGCCGCTTGGCGCCCGTTCCAAGTGCTTAATGGATAAACCAGAACTGGTCCGGTCGGTTTGTGCGATTGTAAGTCATGCACATTTATTTGTTTCGGGTTATTCTTAATACGAGTTTTCGACAATGTATTTTATGTATTGTCTGCTTTTTTAAAGGTCATAGGTAGAACCTACTTTTGGGTAGGGACCCAGGGCCTCAAGAAGTCTTAAGACGCCCCTGCATATCTTAAGGCGATATGGTACCATCTTCACAATTTTTTTTATTTTTAATATTTGGTTTTAACTGTGTTTTATAAAGTTTAATATTTAATAATAATTCCATACAAAAAATTTTTAATTTGTTGCAAAATTTTTGTAAAATTTAAATTTTTTAGCTTTTTTAAGCATTTTTTAAATCTTTAAGGCTTTTTTAAATATGTCTCTTTTCTTTCAATTTTTTTTCCAAGTACCTTATAATATACTAAATAAAACTGTGCATGGGCTTTTTTCTTCTGCTGCTCTTTAATTTTTTATTAATTTTTTTATAGTTAAACTTCTAAAAATTCCCAAAAAAACCATTAATTTTTATTTTGAAATTCTTTAGAAAAAGTACTAAACATGTTAGAGCTAATTCCATGCACAGTTTTACAAAACATACATTTCAGAACACGTATAAAAAATTTCAAACCCATACTTCAATTATCAAAAATGCCTTAGGGTTTTGTGAATAACAGTATATGTACAAAAATTCAACATGGAGAAATATGAGTTTGAAGTTTTCATTCCATGAATAGCATAATATTGTCACAAACTGATACGATCTGAGTGGCTGAACTGTTAGAGCACTGCTCTACCATGCAGGTGGCTCGGGTTCGAGCTTCCCAGGTACTTGGTAGAGATCTTCAGCCATCCCTTTCATGAGATGGGATATCTTTTGATCTTCTGGCATATTTTTATCCACTTTCCTGCATAATGACAATACGTCCTGAACGTAAGACTCATGCATTTCACCAGGACGCTGAGCCTTTGTCCTTAATAATCCTTCTGTAAAACTTTTTATGTCCTCAGGCCTTCCGAAAGTCTCTTCAAAAAGTCTCTCAAAGTCTGTCCAACTTTTCAATCGATCTTCATTGTTGTCAAACCACAACCTTGCAGTTCCGCTTAGATAGAAAACGACATTTGCTAGACGTACTGTTTCATCCCAATTGTTGTAGTTAGCGATCCTCTCATAATCATTTTTCAATTTTTCAGCGTCTTCGGTATTCAAGCCAGAGAAAGAACAAGGCTATCGTGGCAGCTGATAGGTAACATACATAGATGGGACTGATGATGTTGCCTTGTCTTCCGTTTCACCTTCCGGCATCCTTTTTACAGTTCGGACTCGGCAAGGTAGTAACCCGTATTCTGGAGGTAGCCCCTGGTGCCTTCTACTTGTTCTGATATCCGTTGCCAATGGCTATCGTTACCCCGCGCCTCCACCAAAATGTCACGTAGAAGGAATAAGGTGATGTTATCCAATACACGATTTATTTTGTCGTAGTGTTTTACACGGACAGCACCACAACTGAAGACCTATCCAGCTGCAGTACTTTAAAAAAAACCTGGTGGAGAGTTCTAGAATAACCACAAGGGGAAAGATTAACATAAATTCAATTTACATAATTTGCAAATGCCCATAATAATAAATAACGAAAGTCATGTGATTAAATTTAACAAACAAGTACCTGGGAGGCTCGAACCCGAGCCACCTGCATGGCAGAGCAGTGCTCTAACCGTTCGGCCACTCAACGTATAAGTTTGCGATATGTCTCCCTCCTTAGGAGACATAGTGACCCGCTGTAGTTGTTTCGAACGGCTTCTTGTAACAGGTCCAAAGTAAACTCGTTTAGGGTTCCTTTTGTCAAAAACAGTCCGGACTGGTTCCGTTGGTGATCTGTCTTGTTAATGTCTTCTAGCTGAAGATCTGGGTCTTTATAAGATTTCATTCGCAGAACATGTACCACGCCTCTTAATTTTCGTTTGCTGCGCATACTATCACAAGGTTCCACTTCATAAGTGACTTCGGATAACCTTTTTCTCACCCTATAGGGTCCAAAGTATAGCTTTAACAATTTTTCAGATAATCCAACTTTGCGGATTGGAGTAAATATTCAAACCAGGGCACCGTCTTTGTAATTCCCTATCCGATGTCTTTCATCATAACGGCATTTGTCTTTATCTTGTGTTCTTGTTAGGTGTATTTTTGCCAGTTGTCTAGCTTCTTCGGCCTTCATCATCAGGTTCTGAACGTAATCATTCGCTGATTCATCGGGAAGAAAGGGCAAAATGGAGTCTAGTAGAGTATCCACATCACGTCCATGAACAAGGAAAAATAGACTGAAACCTGTCGTCTCCTGCTTTGTGGTGTTATATGCAAAGGTGACAAATGGAAGTATGTTGTCCCAATTCTTTTGGTCAACATCGACATACATGGACAGCATGTCAGCGAGTGTTTTATTAAACCTATCCGTGAGGCCATTTGTCTGAGGGTGATATGCAGTAGTTAGCAAATGATATGTCAAGCATAAATTATTTACTTCTTTAACGAGATTCGGCAAAAACGGCAGCCCTCTGTCGCCTCACACACTTCAGAGCTAATTCCATGCTCAGAGGTAATGCACAACATGTACAAAAGATGTTTATGCCTTTATTTTTTATTTCCATGATTTTAAAAACCTTCGCATGTCAAATATTGCACACGAATAAAAGCAACATCAAATAGCAATTTATAGGTAATATACATCAAAATCTATCATCACTGTATATGTGCATTTGTTTAAATAAATATCTTAAAATATTTTAATAATAAAAGTGTTGAATCTCGCACACATGGGATATATATATATCCCCAAAAACAAATATGTAAAAATGAGAGAGTTTTTCTATTCTTGCGAATTAGGTTTTTAATTATCTGAGTTATCAAAATGAAATTTAGTATTTGTGCTTTGGGCGAATCCGTTTTGAAGTTTTAATTTCATTCATAATAATATCATAAAAAGCACGCACAACTTTTAAATCTTGACCAAATCCATTTCATCTTCAGTAAATAATTCACAAACTAGAATTTTTGCATGAATTGCACAATTCTTTCTTAAAATGATTTATTACTGCATAGATAATGTCAATATCATTGATGCGCATTAGAAAAATAATTAATTCATTTTTTATCAGGCTATTTTCTAGCAGATAATCTGAAATGTAGGTGTGGTAGTTGCTGTTTAGCATCAAACATTGCTCCATTACTTAATGAAAAATGCAGGTAAAGCTTTGAAATTCTGCAGGCATATTTATAAAGATTTGGGGTATCAAATAAGTCAATAAAATATTTTTCGACAGTTTAATGATTTTTAGGGTACCATAACGCCTTAAAATAATAAAACAAGCTATTTTTTTAATATCTCATCATTAAATAGCAATTTATTTTACATTTTCTAACAATTGTTTGTATTAACAAATACTATTAATAAAAATTGTATATTAAATTCTTAGTATTCAAGCAAAATATTTGAAACACTTTTTGTGCTTGCATTTTTTTTCTATATATGTGTAACACTTTCGCAATAGATTCCTGTAAGAAACCCTTTCAAATTTCCCATAACTAAAATAGAAAACAATGATAATTTCCCGGTATATACGATACATTTAAATGCCCATTGATCCAATGTAAATCATAGGCAACTTAATTTTAAATTTTTATAGTTAGAAGTAAAATTCATTCCTACAATTTTAACTAAACCTACAAATTACTGACCATGTACACAGAATACTCACCATTATATTGAACTCACACTTACAATAAATTATTAAATAAAAATATAGTTTAGTCAAAGTTAAACGTATAGATATCTATACGTTATATACATATATAATGCAGGCAGCAAAAAAACTTTTATAATTACTTTTAATAAATTATGTTCGAAGTAATTTAGTTAAATTCAATTTTAATAACGACATTTTATGTTTAAATGGAATTATATTACTTTAAATATATTATTTAACAAGAAACTGCAATTTTATATTCAGTGGTATTTTTAACCGAGAAATATGCATATAAAATGTTGTAATTATATTAATGAAAAACTTGAATCTCATCCAAATACAAATATTATCTCAGAATTACGTGAAATAACAAAATATATTTTATCACAAAAACTTGGAGCTATTTAATTAATTTAAAATAGGTTTGTCTTGTATAATAAAAACATTTTTGATTTGTTAATAGAAATGGTGACTGGTGAGGAAAATGGAAGTAGAAAAAAAGTGTTTGCTTGTTTTATGATGAGAGCATATCTAAGAAGAGGCAATAATTATTTATCAATAAGTTATAAGTTATCATATGAAAATATATTTCTTGAGACATACAATAAAAATGTCTTCTTAATATGCCTAAGGTTAAAACTTCTTCAGCATTTTAATAGGTAATTTCATCCTTTTTCCATTTTTCATCTAATTTATATCTGCTCTTTCACGCCATAGTCATCAAAAAAGAATCCTTCAGCCGAAAGATTAAAAAATAAAAAAAAAAATCTCTTTATTACTCAGAAAACATTAAAAATTTTCTTGATTTCAAAAGTTTTATAAAAGTTGAATTACACATTCAAATATTAGAATCGTCATCGACCCCCTCGGATATTTCTCAAGATGCAGCAGAAATTTTCCCGACAATTTGCAAAGAAAAATAACTCGCGGAATGCATCCTATTATTGTGAGCAGCGTCTCAGGAGCATCGGGACATTAGGATAAAGTATGAAAAGGATTTCCTTTGTGTGTGGGACTATTGATGCTTAATTGTCCCAGAACCGGCTCTTTGAAAGGAAGCATTCAAATGACGCTCTGACATTCCTTCTGCTCAGTTGAACAAGTTTAATTTGTTCAACTAAGCATTCCGTAAGGAATGTCACCCACAGCGGAATGATTTTCTTTTCTGACTTAAACTTATTCAGGATTAACTTACGTGCCAAATATTTTTATGGGTTGAAGAATGCCTTTATTAAAGGAGTCTGAAAAGTTCATTCTTCATCGGATTTCAGAAAAGGTTAAGGATATGGGAGAGAAAGTTATGATAGATAAATATGTAATGAAAAAAATATATATTAGAATGCTTAGATAAACTGCTTCCATTTCCTTGTGAGCATGATAACTGTTAAGAAAAAAATAGTGATTCCTTAATATATTGTATTTAGTTTTTTTATTAATCTACATTTCTGTTCACATTCGTATATTTCACTACCTGTTGTTTAAATTGAAATTGTGATTTTAGAGACAAGAAAATATCCATAAAAGAATATGCAAGTATTGGTAATGAGGGTATTCTAAAAAAGGGGTTTGAATGAAATAATTCAAAAGAGATAATTTGTTTGGTCTTAAATGGTCAATTAGACATATACTTATTCATGGACTACACTACTCAAAAAAATTAGAAAGTGCTTGAATAACTGAAAGTTTCTTTTGACAGTTATGTGTAATTTAAGAAATTTTCAAATGAGTCATTTGAACTTCAATGAAACTAGATATTTATTATCTTTGATCTAAAAGGAAGTTAAATTGCCAAAAAAATTGTAAGGAAACAAAAAATTTTTTGTTTTTATTAGAATGGATAAAAAAGAAAATAAAAAGAATAAGAGTGATATACTTAAAAGAAACAATTATATAACTATGAAAAAGAAAAAGAATGTTTTAATGCAATAACACTGCAGAAAAAAACTTAAAATGCTTTTAAAGCCTCTAAATTTTTCTGATTGATAGTTAAAAAAATCAAATACTTTAATTTTAGGAGATATTAGTCTTTCTTAAAAGCTTCCTGGTTATTTAAATTCATAAAATTTTTGTTTGATTTAATCGTTAAATTAACTGGTTTTGTAATTATTATTAGCACTTACAATACTTATTTTATAATTTCTTTATTTATCAAGAAATTTAATCATGTATCAAATATTGCATTTTGTATGATCAATTTTACAGGGAATTGAGATTAAATTGTACTGAATTTTTAAGGTATCCGAACACGATAAAAGGAACAAATTTAGTCAAAACCATTATTTTGGGGGTTTTATTTTACTGAATAGAGTCATCTTTTGGCTTTACAAAACATGCTTTGCTTCATTTCTACGTTACCTAGAGGCCATTGCAATCAATTTTACAAAATTAGAAAAACCGTAATTGGGTCTTTACTATACCAGAATTTGGCATTTAAGGTATTCAAAATCTATCATGGCGAGTCAGATAACTCATAATATTAAAAATATATTTCTAAAAAACTTTTTGAACCTGATATTTATATTATTTTCTAGAGAATGTACTAAAATATTGCATGAATATTTTATGAGTTATGGCCTGGTATTTAAGTAATGATCTCATAAAAATGACTCATTTCTCTTATAATATTTGATCGATCAGCTCTAAAATTTTTAAATTTTAATAAACATTAAAATTTTAGTACACTATCGAAATAAATGTATCTAGTTTGTCTTTGTAATACTTTTAGTGAAATAAGTTTATTACTTTTTTCGTTAATTTCTTTGAAATTAAAAAAAAATTCAAAGTTTTTACTTTTAATTGTGATTTTTGTAAAATTTAGAAATTTTTTAAAAATATTGTTGCTAAATATTAGTATTTATTGGTATTGATTCCTAAAAAAGCGCATTTATAATGTTTTAGTATGATATTTTATTTTAAAAAAGTACTCAGAACGTGTTCAGATACCTCAAAAAAATATGAAACTTTTGCACAAAATTTTCTTACTCTCAATTGTTCAATTAAAAAAATTAATAGCAACACACAGCAGCGTTTTAATCTTCAACAGCTTCAATTTAAGAAATAGAAAATTAACATCAAAATCGAAACAATGTTCCCATTTGTAAGCACAACATTGTTTTCTATCGTAATGTGGCATGCGTTTGAATTCAGAGATGTATTTGAATTATTTTGTAAGAGATTAATATTGAATTTTTTCATTCAATTTTTTTAAAGAAATTGTAAACTTGAAATAATTTGGGCAAAATTGAGTTGTACTCTAAATGATTAAATAATAAAAATTTTAAACGAATCTAAATGATGAATAAACCATTGATATACGTACAACAATTCAATTTATAAGCATTGTGCAAGTCTTTTTTAAATAGATTTTATCTTCTGTTCTTGAAACGGAAAAAATGTAATACAATTAATTACAAAAAACTCAAATTCTTAAAAATTTCAACGCATCAGGAAGCTAATGAAAAGTACAAGATAAAGAAAATAAATTCATCCTCACACAGATATTTTACGCAAATGTACATAATGATAGCAATTATTAAAATAATACCATTCGAACCACTTATTCGTGTCCCGAAACGTACCGATCACAATAATGAACTAATTTGTACATCAATTCCAAAATGTTTATTCAGTAGTCTCTAAATCCCTTCTACCTTTTTCTCATATCCCCTTCAAAGCAAACAATCACTCTGTTCAAACTATTCTTGAAAAAAAAAATGTTTACAGTTCTATGGTGCTATTTATTTTAATTTGATTTATGTCAAACAGAACTGAAAGAGCTGCTTTCCTCTCTTTTTCTGTGAAAGCAAGAGGAATGAAGAATACAATGCTCAATTTATTCGACTTTTACGGCAGTCAAACCATGTCACAAATGAGGCACTGCTTCAGGTTATAGGTTGCAAAAAGGCGATTTGCAACAAAGAGCTTTCTATGCGCGCTGTGAAGGGCTCAGACAAAGTGCTCAATGTGGTAGGTCCCGTGTTTTTCTAAATGTTGAACCTTCCACGTAAAGGTCGTGTAGGTTGATCTTCGGTTTTCTTCAGGCTTCTTGAGGATTTTGTATTTTTAACGTTTCACCCCTCCACGGGAGTTCAAAATATATATAAGCGAGGTTTACTTCTAATAACTTATTATTGAAGTACCTCTCAACGGGATACTGTATAATTGCTGCGTGGGGATTCATTTTATTCATGTTTTTCCAGTTTTTTTTTTTTAAGATAACAGTATTTATTATGCAGACGTTTATAAGAGTTTCAAAAATGTTTTGAATTAGATATTATATTGTTTAAGATTTTGTAGTTGTGAATTCTTTTTAGTATTTCATTAAATGGCATCTATTATCTTCATTATGACGTTACTATCCTTTACTGATTATAAACGTGAGTTAATTGAAAATATTTACTTAATTTGATAACTTAAAACTATAGTCTTATTATTTTATCATTCTGAATTCTAATTATTCGTTCCACTTCATTTTTTTTTTCATCCTGTGTATTTCCTCATCCCCTCGGGAATTGAATGTTATTTAATAAAATCCTTTACTGTATTAATTACATCCAAATCATTCTAATAATTTATGAAAGGAAATTTTTTAATTGTTAAATAATATACGAATCGAAGAAGTGCGCGCATTCAACAAAACATGACTTGCTAAATATTATAGAGTAGCAACGAAATTTCAGTTAATGAAGCTATTATACGAATGTATTTGAATCCTGTTAATGAACATTGCCAAATGAACAGCTTTTGAAGTTATAGCATAACTTTGCTTCTGTTAAAATGATTAATCGATCAATTATATTTTAAAATTTTATTTTGTGGTATTTTGAACGTTGTTTAGTTTATAGTAAAATATTTACAGTATTATTGATATAATTTAATAATTTGTCATTTAAACTCTATTTCAAAATTGAAATTTGTTATTCTGTGAGATATCAAACAATGTACGAAACGAAGTTTTCTTATGATCGCAAAATTAAATTTAGCAAAACGATAAAAGTAAGTTGAAGGAACTTATGAAACATTCATCAAAATATTAGAATTTAAATTAATTAATCTTATTAATTTGCTTTCTTTTAAACTAACAATTAAGTTTCATTAAATTAATAACATTTTACTAAATTACTTATAGCAAATAATATGATATCACTGTTTGAAACTTAACATTCGTGTGAAAAATGTTTTATTTCTTATTTTAAGTCTTACAAAAATGTTTGATTTTACATTTGTTGGAAATTTCAAGGGTGTTTTCTTAAAATCCTTTTTATGATTGTTCTTACCATTCAGTAAGTAGATTAAAAGTTGTTTGTAAGTCTAAATATACCTCGAGGAAAGTCAGAAAATGTCATAGCACTGACCTTGATGACTTTGATTTTTAAACAAACAATTCTCTGTGTTTATTTACCCCTAAAGAATTGCCCTCTTTGGTCTAAGCAAATCGCCGAGCTCAGATAGCTTACACGGTCAAATACCCGAAAATCTTGACTAGAAGGAAAAGAAAAACCTATCGATATTCTCGACTTATCTTCGTACCGAGATGGTGTCTTTTTAAAGGGAAAATAATGACGGTTATATACAAATCTGAAAACAAAGCAAGAAGGTCAGTTTTTTTTTCTCTGAAAACTTTAGACCTAGTTCTAACAAACATAGTATATGTAAAGTAAGGGGAAAACTTATTTTATTAAGAGAGAGCAGTGTTTTTCTACAATAACAGTTTGTTACCAAGGAAAAATATGGCTGTAGGGGAGACCGTAGTACTTTAGAGTCAAGTATTGTCTTTTTCATAAGATGATTAGGGATGCTCTAAACATTGTCCATTGACTGAACCCAGTCATACCATATTTTCCTTTTAGAACCTGTTTGAGGTTTTAACAGAAAGTAGATGAGTAAATTGGTTACAAAATTTCACAGCTAAAGTCCTGCCTTAACTTGGATTTTGAACTTTCTACAGCAGAAATTTATATATAAATGCAAAAATTTTAATAAAAACTTCTCTAATTATTTAACATTTATTCTGAGCGTACTTTAAGTGTCTTACGCTAGCTCTGTACTTTTCTTTTTATCTATTTTACTGCTATTGAGAAAATTCCTTACCATGAACTAGCATGTTTGCATATCGCACTGCCTTTACAATTTCAGACACTAATTTAGATCAAACTGAGTTGAGACTCAATTACTTTGAGCCAGCTTTGTTTGGCTTTGAAGGGGATTTAAAATTATTATTTATTACTTCAAAATATATATATTTTTTTTTACCAATTAGTATTTGCAAAACGATCATTTGAACTTGAAGATGGGTTTGTCAGTGGTCACATCAAATATATCTTGTTCGTGAAGGGGAAAATGTATTTGCCCTATCTGCACTAGATGCTTTAATCATTAGCCACTTACAAAACATACTTTTGCTTGTTACATGTTATTTAGACAACAAATTTGATCCACTCTTCTCTTGTGTTGAATTTCTTTAAGTCATCTTTAATTCCTAAATATGCTCTGTTTTATCTACTCTCACGGACAAAAAAATTAGCGCACCAAGCAGGAGTCGTCAAAATGAAACGAAATTTTACATACGTAATAACTACTTTGATACAAGTAAAAGGTTATAAAATCCAAGAAAAATAATAATTTATTTCAGAGAAAAAGGCAAAAGATCGGAGGATTTAATACTCTGTTGAACCCCCTCTAGCGCGAATGCACGATGAGGAACGATCGGGCATTGATGCATATAAGTTTTGTATGATGTCTTGAGACATTTCGTTCCAAATTTGCTCTAACCTTGCCTCTAGCTCATTCAAACTCGTGGGATGCCCAACTCACCGTCTCAAATGATCCCAGATATGCTCGATTGGAGACAAATCTGGGTAACGGGCAGGCCAAGGAAAGGTAGTAACAGTGCGGAGACAGTCTTGTGACACCCTTGCCGTGTGAGGCCACGCATTGTCTTGTTGAAAAATGGCTCTTGGGAGCCATTGCATGAGTGGTAGCACATGTGGTTTCAGGATGTCATGAACATACCACTGGGCTGTCATGGTACCACGGATCAATACTAGGGGTGACCGTGTATTGTAGGCAATGGCACCCCATACCATCACACCAGCTATGTGAGCGGTGCGTCGGTGTAAAGCATAGGCAGGATTGAGACGTTCACCACGGGGTCTCCACACACGAACACGACTGTCATCATTGCTGAGATTGAATCTGGAGTCGTCGCTAAAGACGACCCGGTTCCATTCTGCTGCCGTCCAGTTTCCTCCTGCTCGGTACTACTCCAAATGGAGGCATCGATGGGTGGGCGTCAAGGGCAGCACACGTAATAGGCGCCGCGATCCCAGATGTCCTTCACCCAGGCCCCTTCGCATAGTTCGAGAAGACACAGGTGAAGGTGTGCCTGGATGGCGGCCGATGAAGCATTTGGCTGTACGCTTGCATTTCTTACGATGTGGCGGTCTTCTCGATGACTGGTCTGTCAAGGGCATCCTGAGCCTGGTCTTCGTGTAAATGACATCTCTCGGATCCACTGATCCCAACACCTCCTCACAACACTATCAGAACGGCCTAATTGACGAGCTACTCTCCTCTGACCACCTATCTTCCATTATGCCGGTGATTCTCCCCCTTTAAAAATGCGACAGCTGCTCATGTCGTTTTCGAAAATGGTGTAATGGCATGTCTACCTCAGTTCTTCCTTCTCAAACAAGCTTTGCTTACCTGCTTTATACTCCACGGAGAAGGACTTTAACCACCCTCTACCGGCTATACGTAATGTGCAATCACGCTGCATTTCATGCATTTCTTTCCCGACATGTACCTTCATGCCAAGTTTCGTTACGATTCCGCAATTATTTCTTGGTGTGCTAATTTTTTTTCCATGAGTGTATATTATTTTCGTTTATTTTATTCTTAAATTATCTCCATTTACTACTGAATTATTGGTCGAACTTCTCACCTAAACTTAAATGCAAAAATAGCTGACCAATCTGATCAGCCACACACTCACATTCACAGAAGCTCCACTCTATACCATAAATCATTTTAACTTTTTACATCTAAATATTTTCCCACTTTAACCCGGCATCACTCGCGTGAAAAAAACGACTTAAAGTTCTCGCGCAGGGTGTGTCATATCCAAAAGTGTTTACAATGTGTTTTTATGGTAAAATTTGTATACAAAGATTAAAAAGGAAGACAAGTAGGAAATACAACATGTTTATTACATTTTTCACACGCAAATTTAGTGTTTTTTGTTCTTTTTATAAGGGCATTCATTGCATTGTTTATACACTCCTTTAATCGCGTCTTGAGTGAATGCGATGTTTTCACTGGATCTTAATTTTTTTTAAAATCTGTATCTTTTTCAAACTAAACATGTAGGAGTAAACTTCTCTATTCTTTAAATTTAAAAATTTTGAAATTTCTTTTTATTTTCTTATTTTGTTCCAGCAATAGTTTTTTTTCCCTTCAAAAGTTCATCTGAAAGTGGATAAGTTGTGTACCATCTATCTCCTTTATAATTATGTTCTTCTTAAATGTTTTTGTGTCTCTACATATAAAACATTTATTTTCTACAGTGTCCCCCTTTTCTAAATCTGGATCGATTTCAGTGCAGGAATCATATTTGCTGTTTGTTATAGTCTTCATCATTTGATTTTTCCTCATCATACCCACGATTTTCTTCATCCAAAAATAGTGTTGCACTATATTTATTAAATACTATATGCATTAAATTACTTAAATATCACATTTCTTCATCATAAGTACAGTAATGCCATTGTATATGAAAGATTTTAAAACGTGCTCCTGCATTCAGAACTGTAACGATGATTCACGCGCAGGGTATGACATACCCGAAGAAGCGATATCCAAAAATATATATTTAGAATTAACCTACAAGTTAAGATCCATCAAAGGATATTACCATAACGTCAGCTACACGAGAAACTATCCATTTTCCAAAAAGGCTTAGAAGAATCGTTGAAAAAAGTTAGACGGTGGGTATGACACACCCTGCGCGAGTAGTGTCGGGTTAACTCGGACTCCTTTGCTGCAACCGGATAGGCTAGGGATTGCTCCGCCCACCTCCATCACGAAAAAAAAAGAGAGAAAGATATTTTTTTTCTTCCCCCACCCCATGTCAAGATTTCTTCTCTTTTTTTAAAAATTTTTTTATTTATATTAGTTAATTTATTCATATCAAATTAATTTTCCTTTTTTTAAAAATTTTCCTCAGTTATTTTTTTAAAATTTTAAATACTAATGTTTAAAAAGGGCAATTTGAAAGAGAGAGCGTTTTAATGTCACCCAAAATGCCCTGAAAGGAGATGAAGGTTCGGAAGTACTAAGTGCTCCCCCCCCCCTCTTAAACTACAACTACAATCAGATTAAGAAAAAAAGCTTAAAACTAAAAATATTTTTATAAATTAAATAATCACACTTAATAATTATAAATCCATTTCTTTTTTTTATAAGTTAAAATTCAAAAAAAAATTTATTTTTCTTACAAAAAAAACTTCTTAATCTATCTATGAGTCGCTTGTTCTGCTCTTGTTACTGTTACGAGTCGTGATTTTACAATTTTGTACCTTCGAAGACGCATCGTACGGAATAATGAGGTATACTACACCTCAAGTTGAATTGATTGTCAAAGTACACTCGAACTGTAGAGTGAAACTTAAATAATAAAGTGTCGTATGAGGTACCTTATCCTATATCTATAATTACATAAATACACGAAATATTTTTCTTATAATTTTATGTAACTAAAACAAAGATATAATTTTAAGAAAACAAATCCATGAAATAATTATTATCTTATACTAAATAAAGAGGAAAAATATTATGATATTAATCTCAAATATACATTTAGGGAACAATTTATAAGATGCATTAATAGTGTATAATACATCCTGCATAGCAATAACGTTATCTGAAAATTTTCTGGCCTAAAATTTCATTATTAGCATGTAATAATATAAAAATTTCATGTAATACATCTGAAAGTGCATTCCATACAGATTGATATAAATCTATGGAATCCAATCTTATTTCCAATTGCTTTTTTAATATCAACCACACCTAGGAGCTATCGTTATAATAACTAATATATTAGCATATCGATTACTAAGGAATTAAAGTAGAGCTTCATGTGCTAACACCCGCTTAAAAATTTATTGATGAATGCAAGTTCCAATATTCAGTACAATACACAACACAACATTTACTTTAATTTTATAATAATTATTTGAGGCCAAAATTGCTCTTTTCAAAACTTTGCACGGAACATTTTTCACATAAGTTCACCTATATTATTAAATATGAAATTATAAAAAGAAATCTATTAAGATCCTTTGAATTTGTGCAATAAAATTTTCTTATTGTTTTATTAAATAAAATTTTTAAGAACGTCTCACAATTTGTTTCACGCGTTTTCTAATAATCCCCTATGCTCAGCACAGCAAACTGCGTTGTAGATGTATCAATAGTTCCTTTGCTATCAAAGTGCGTTTATTAAGTCATTAATTTAAGTCCTCGGTAGCAATTACTGAGCATTTCGATCTTGTTACGGACGAAATGGCTTCTTAATGAGCTAGTTTTACTACTGTTAAGAACGTTTACAAAATGAGTTACCCAAAGGGTACACCCACGGGCTATTGACCCATTGAAAGATACGCGAAAAATTCCACGAAAGGGATAAAAATCAACGTGGAGCCGGGTTCTCATTCATCAGAACCAGTTTCCGCGAGGGAAAATTTCGATTAGCGTAATGCGCCAGAAACGGCCGAAGCGTAATTTCCGGCCAAGTTTTCCTCTTTTTCGTTTTAATTCCGCGCCGAAATCCATCGAAACGCTCTATGATTAAAGTTCAAAACATTGCGCAGGTGAGCTTAATGTGAGCTGAAAAGAAAGTGAAATGGGTGAGTAAATTCCCAAACTATACTAAACTGCCTTCTGCTTGGCGTTTTAGATGGATTGAATTTACTTGAGCTGTGTACTGACAGGTAAACGAAAAATGGTTCGGCTGTTTCGGCCCTCCTACAGAGTAAGTAATGACATTAAAAATCTTTTTATGCTACTTTGAAGAAAACGTTACGAGCTCAAGTATTTATTATTTCTATGGGGAAGGGGATATTAAAATGTGAAGAAGAGGAAAATTATTTAATTGTCTTCTTTAACAACTGTTGAGAACAGGATTCACGTATTCATGAATTTATGTACGGAGGAATTTTAAAACTTAAGCACATATAAAAAATTTTTATTTCACCCTATAAAACGTAATCTATTTTTTTCCGAGTGCTTGGCTTGAAGGAATAATAGTTGTTTGTTTTTTTCAAACAGTTGTACTAAATGATTTAAAGAATAACTTTTTTTCTTACCTGTTTCTTAAGGGTTCTTAAAAAAATAATAATAACTGCATTCTGTAGAAAAAAATTTGATTTCTTAAGGAAATAAATACTCTGTTTGTTAAATTTCGCAAAACATGTTTTAATGAAATAAAGCCATTTTAAACCCACTAAATCAGAAATAATCAGTCAGTTTTTAAATGCGAATGAAAAACAAAAGAAAATCTTTCAAGAATTTGCTTATGCATGCATCAGAATGAAGAAACTTATTACTTCCCAATGACATGCTAATTATTGTCGAACTGGAAGTAAGCAAAATGAAACTACAGTAGAACGTCGTTTATTCGAACGTTTATTATCCGGAGCATCAAATATCCGAACTAAAGTCCGGATACGTTTTCGAACAGTGCAATGCTCAACAGTTATTTCGTGTGAGGCCAAAAGTGACGGGAAAACTCAAGGTGAGGGATATTTGGTGAATTTCAGCTGTGTGATTTGGTAAACATCTGAGCGGAATATTAGGTCAGTTTGTTTCCAAGTGAGGGAGTGCATATGTGCTCTTTTGTTGAGTTTTGTTGATGTAGAAACCTGGATGGCATGCGATGTAGAAGACTATGGATTGCGAATGCTAAATAATGACGAGATTGTGACTTCCGTGCAAGATGAATCCGACCTTGTCGACGATGAAACACATGAAGACGAGGACAACAACAATGAAAGTAGCAAGGGACCATCAAATACTGACGCGTTTCTTGTGTTAGAAACAGCCATAGAGTAGTATGAACAATAATCAGAGTTCTCTCCTACTTAACTACTGCTGCTGTAGAGAATCAGAGACTTTGCGTTGAAAAAAGGTGAACAATGGTAAAGCAAACAATAAGTGATTTATTTCTCCCAATCAAGGTAAAATTGTGACATTTTGAACCTATTTTACTTTTTCTTCAAGCGCGTTTCCCGCGTGTGATGATTTTCAATATTTGTATAGTGTCCAGTATTATATACTGCATGGATCGCATTCAGTTTCTCGGCTATCCGAACGGTGTCCGATCCCAATTGATTCGGATAAACGACGCATTACTGTTATGTGAAGTAGATTAAATTAATTAGATAAAAATAAATAATGTTAGCAGTAAAAAGAGCATTAAATAAAACAAATAGAATTAAGCATAAATAGCTTCCTTCTAATAACAAAAGTGTTTGAAGTAAATGTTTAAAGAGTTTATTTATTTTGAAATTTAAAAAAAAAGAATTTTTTAACGGAAAAACCTTTTTTGAGGAAGTCCTTGTTGGATAACTGCAATATTAAATGAATAAGAGTTGATTTTTTAAAAGAAATATAGTATACATTAATTAATTTAATACACTGGTGCTTTAAAAATTGAGGACGAAATGATTTTGTAAAGTCGCGCAAAAATATTCCAAATGGATACAAGTAACACCATAATACCCACGAAACATAAGAGTACAGATAAAGTTTTAAATGAAAAAGACATAAAAAAAATCCAAAGACTAAATTTTAGGTTTATTAAAAAATTAGTTTCGAGCAAAATGCAACAGTAGACGAAATGTCCATGCGTTAAATGGCTAAGAAAAAAAAATCGAGTTTTTAGTAAAAAATCCGTGTATACCTGTCTCTTATGTGTGATTTACGCAGTCTGTTCATGCTGAATACATCAACAAGTTTTTGAAGGCATTGTTACTCTAATCACTTATTACGCCTATCTCAGTTATGGAATCATTACTCGCTACCAGTGACGAGGTGCGAAGTTCCTAAGAAAAGTATCTCAAACTCGTTTTATAAGATTTAGATCCATGTACCTGCTGGCCATTATATGCTCTGAATATCTTTGCTCTGTTAGTCTGTAATAACTTTTTGACAGCCATTATATGATGAAGTGTTGCATTTTTGTCCGTGAAGAAGTAGAGACCCATAGCACCTCTGAAAAGATGTATGTGAGAAATGAGGCTCTAGATACAATAGCTGATACTAATAACTAAACCTCCTTGAGAAATTTGAATATTAATACCAAGCATGATACATCTGTGAATGAGAAATCCATTGCTATCAAACCTGTACCTTTTGATGATGTTGGAGTGGTTACGTGTTTCCTTTTCTCACTAGATGTCTGAGATTCAGAATTACTAGTCAGAATAAATCTGCCTTTGTCCAAGAAAGAAGGAGGATTTTGAGAAGAAAATATTCTTCAGGGTGGCATTTTAAGTTACGCTGACTTTCAGCTTTTATTTTTTTTCATTGATTGAGGTTACATATGAATTTGGAGAATAATTGCAAAGCACCGTATTGCTCACCTGTTGAAAACTAAGGATGATTATGGTGAACATAGTTTTTTTTTATATGGGGTGGGATGATTTTCAAATGATTACACTTGAGAAATTTTCAGAAATTTCTTGTACAAAAAGAAGACATTTCCTATATATCCAAAATATTTCTTCTGTAGTACTAATAAAGGCATTCAGAATGAGGTAGTATAAAGCAGTGATAATTAAGCACCAGATAAAAAAAAGAAATGCTATTTTATTTTGTTGATTTGAACTTTAATTAAAAAAAGGAAAACTTTACAAATTTATATTTCACATTATATGTCTCAGATTCTTGCACTTTGCAGAAGCTTAATTTTTGTTGGTATTAAAGCTTATATCAACTAACTAAACTCTATATATAATATAAAAGAAAATAAAAAAAATTTCAAAAACTTTGGTAAATATAATTAAAATATAAACAGAAAGGAAAAAGAAAAATATTGAGCATATCTCTTTAGCATAATGTAAAATTCAGTTTTTTTCTCATATCGATACTGCACTATTTTTAAATCATATGTTGCCATAGTAGCCAAATGGTTATGATAGCCAGCTCCATCACAAAAAGAAACTGAAGCAAGTTAAACCTCGAGGCTCTAAGTCCACAATTTGCTGTGGTGGAGAACTTAGAAAAAAAGATTCGAGAGAAATGTGTAGTTACAAATTAAGTGAAGCACGTTGCTTTTTGCCCTCATACTACTTCTATATGAGACATTCATATCTATTGAAGGATCTTTTTTTTAATTCAAATGTGGCTGCGGATTGCCATTTTACCATTGCAGAACTAGTACATGCCCCGGGCACTGATATCACTTTATAGCGAAGCACCATATGGGTGAATACTAATTGCTGTAATATAATT
>BMAO01039364.1:0-42772 GCA_019973975.1 Trichonephila clavata | reverse complement strand
CATTACTTTTCTACAGTTGCCAAAAAAAGGGCAGTTTAAACTTTACATTTAATCTCGTTCCCAACAATGTGGTTAGAAGGTACATGAAGTGATTTTCTATTTAATTAATATGAAAAAAAATTATTTCAAAATTTTTTGATCATAGTGTTGAATAGATTACACATTGTGTTGAATAGATTATTAAAAAAGTACCAAATCTCTCTACACTTCATATTTCTTACAAAACTATTCACTGGAGCGATTCCTCATCTTTAAAATATCTTAATTGCTCCATTATTAAGAGTAAGATTCAAAACAGATATGTCTTAACCTAATCTCATACCTTTGAAAGATTACTATTCAAATAAAGGCCCCACATCGAATGAAATCAGTTTACTAACGAAAGCATACTAATGTCCATTAATTAAATCATACAGATAGGTATTATCAGAAAATTTAAAATTCAAATTAAATTTTAAACATCGATACATGTGTAAGCATTCCTCCAAGGCGCACTAATTGAAGTTCAATTAGCTTCTCACGCTCTGAATTTCCACTGTCAAATTTCGTTCGTGTGAAACTTAAAAGCACAAACCACTCTCTTTTGGTATATTCGATCGTAAGAGACAGCTGTAATGCTTATAAAGCGTCTTCTCTTTCAGTGCTAACATAATAATGTTAGATCTCTAGGATTATGAGCTGCGCATCAAGAAAACGACGCATTCGAAAATGAAAATACCCCACGAATCTTGAAATCGTTTCAAATCTTCGAGCAAAGTCCCAGCGGATACAAATGTGGTGAAACCTTTTGTGTGGGCTTTATTTATAAGATGATACTGAATAAGAGTGACGGAAAATTATTACATATTTGGAAATCCTTTATTAATGTTGGGCAAAATGACGGTTTTTGTGTTTTTCTGCCAGTTGTGTAGTCACAAGAATAATTAATAAAGTAAAATGGATTTTTCCTTCTTTTTTTTTTTTGAATGATAACTTCTTCATGCTCGTTTTGTTGAACAGTTAATGTAAATTAAGCGTCAGGTTTGGGTGCGTACGCTCACTGAATTTTTTCAGCTCCTGTTAACACTCGTGCTCGGTCAGTGACGCAGGGCTAAGTTTTGAATTAAAGACTTTATAGCGCGTGTTATTTTTTGTAAGTAAAAATTTCATTGCCTCCTTTATTAAATTTTACTATTTCTCCTCTTAAATTTTATTTCTTTATTTAATTATTATTGTCACGCAGCCGACTTCCCCTGAACTCCAGCGAGTGAACGAGAGAAGAGGAAGTGAAAATAATTGAAAAAAAAAACCGGATTCTCCTATGTAGGAGCTTGAAGTAAGAAGAAACGAAACATGGGTTCTATTTTTTGATTCAGCAGAAAGAGATCTTAAGACGAAAAAATATGCTAAAGAACGAAAATTCGAAATCTTAATGAAGTTAATTGGAGAGAAATTTTAAATATTTGGTTTATATTAGTGAAGATAACCAAGAGAGATTATACAAGAAAATAAAAGCAGTAAATGAGAAAAACTACGAACCATCTCCTTTTGTTTGTTTACAGACTTTAAAGGAAGTAACAACTCCCAAGACATAAGTTTTCCTAGCCTTACAAAGCATACGGCTTATATAAGTTATACAAACGCGTACCTAGGTATTATCGCAACGGTATTGGTGACTTTCTATTGAAGGAAACACTTGGTTGCCAATTCAGCGCGTGAGACACATGGGAATCAGGATTGCCAACTTGGCGGATTATCTTGAACGTTGGCATTGTTGCGATTACTCGTATATAAGTACCATATAAACTATATTATATATATAAAATATACGTAAGTAATTCAAATGAAAATTTTTTAAATGATTAGAATATTTGACATTTAAATCGTATATACTCATATATAAATATATAAGAATGCATAATTAATAAAACATTGCTCTTTACAAAAAACTGACTAAATAAACAAATTCATCAGATGAATGAGCACAAAAAAGAGAACTACTAAACGACCACATGTGAAAATGTAAAGGAACGTAGTTTATACGAACAAATGGATTCTCTGTACAGAATAAACCAGAAGTGTTCACTTTTATCGTGTGGTCACATAAGCACACAATACAAATTTGTATTTTTAAGCAAATATATAATATTATTAATATATTAAAAATATTTTATTCGAAGAATACAACCAAACATTGAAAAAAATATCACTAAAAATGCCTTAAAAAGAATTAATTTCTTTTTGTTTTTTGAAGAAAACGTCCCCCATCTAAATTTTGTTTAACTACAGCCAAATGCCTGTAGTTAACAACGTTTTGCCACGATTAGATGTGGCCGCGGTAGCCAAGTGGTCTAGGCATTGGATCGTGGCTAGAGTGTTATGAGTTCGATTCCAGTACCACTGAAGACCCGCCGTGTAGGGGCGCGATGCATGTTAAATCTGTCGAGAGCTCAAACGTCCTCCCGTTGGTGTGGTGTGGTAGTTAAGAGAGGGGTGCCAGCTCAGGTGTGGTCTGCGTCACTTGACCCTGGTTCAAAATTACGCGGACCGTCCCCAAAAGCCCTCGTGTAGCTGAACAGTGGGACGTTAATATTCACTCACTCACGCCACGATTAGATAGACACCTAAGCTGTAACTCTCAATATTCACAGAACGCCAACTTGAGGGTGTCTTATAGGGTCAAGGTAGCCTAGTGGTCATGGTCGTTAACTCAGGTTAGTCGAGTCGTAGGTACGAATCCTGATGTCACTGAAGAATCGGCGGGTTCAAAGGCCTGTACAAGTTTGTCGTGGCTCAAAGTCCTCGCGTTACTGTAGTGGGGAAGTTTGGAGAAAGGGTTTTCACAGGGATAGATTTCATCATTTGGCCGCTTTTCAAAATTATGATAATATTTTGTCAATAAACTCGTGTAGTACTCGTGTCGCAAGTGCGACGTTTACTATAATGTTATTCTCGTATAACAAGATTGGAGTGTACACTTTTTTTTTTGCTGTGTTTATTTATCACTTTAAGATTTAGCCCACAAGTTTGTGTGGGTTAAATATTTTCATACGTTTTTGTTTCTGGAATAGTCGTAAGAAAAAAGGCCAGAGGACAATCCATCACCATTATATTCGCAGTAGAAATATTTTGAATATATTTTTAATTGCTATTTGACACATTTTTGTCTTAATTTGTAAATAATCGTAAAATAGTACAAATACTACCCATATGTTATTAAATTCCGAGTAGGAGTAAATGTTTCGTCACCAGCACGATCGTGTGACTTGAGCGTTACGTTTGCCCCATGCGAGTTTTCTTTTCTCTTTCAAATAATTTTGTTAAAAGCTGTAATAAAAACGAAATATGTTGTTACATAATTAGTGCTATATTATTTTTTTAAGGGTGTTGGCATGAACCAATCTATTTTTTCTTTCTTTCTCTCTTTTAACAATTAATTTGCTTTTTCATACATTTGGTGAGGGGTTGCCATTTTCATCCTCTACACCAAACTGCTGTGGTTTGAATTTTTTTATTAAATAATAAAATTCTCCAATACATTTTATTGTTTTTCAGGGAATACTATGGTAAGTTTTTGCCAAAAATCTTTTCGAGGTCTATAAGGAAAAGAATTGTCACACAAGAAAAAATTTTGCAATTGATGAATAAATCAGATTCTGAAATTTGTGATATCTTGGATAATGACTATGTCGTGGACAAAACATATGAATCACGTGTACTGGAAAGAGAATCAAGTTCACATGAGAGCGATGAAGATAAACATAGAAATATTCGTAATGGAAAGACAATTTTGGATTACTCTTTGCCTTTTAAGTCCTCTGAAACCATTTATTTAATTGATTTAGCTGTAGCAAATTCTTGGTTTCCGTACAAACAAAATGTAATATCAAATAAATTTCCTCCAAAAAAAATCAAAACTGATCCCTTAAAATTTAAGTTAGAGATAGTTAAAGCATAGCAGCATCTCCACTTACTAACAGAAGTATTTTTACTGATACTGAAGATGACAGTATTGTAATTCTTCCCGCAAAAAAATCGAAGTTTTATAGAATTCACCTGCTAAAATGCCAGGATAAAAGGTATAGCATGTATAGAACATTTGATATATGTGTTCATGACATTTAAAGTCCTCGCAAGTGCAGATTTGAAGAGAGTGAAATCAGTTTGACAACATGTTGTGAAAAATTCAAAATTTATTTATGTTTGTAAAAAACAAAAACTTGTTTTAAAGATTTCAACAGTAAATAAATAATGAATCAATACAAGAATAAATATAACACATTCTGTCGTAGTCTCTCACTACCCCTAGGGTTATTAATTCCCTTTGCACATTATCTATGTTTGGATATGTCGGATTCATAATTAATGACTACGCAAATAATAAATCACTATTTATTATTCCTTACGATAGAAATACACAAATATTAATCAAATTTTAAGAACAACAAATTAAAGTGGAGGGAGATTAGAATTCAATTATGAACGACGGAATACTAACTGATACCACGAGGGAATAACACATACAATCAAACTACGCATTTAAATCTAATCTATAAAAATCACAGACCTGATATCTCCTTTAGAAGGAAACTTGAATATTTGTAGAACTTATGAAGTGGCTTCAATCCTGGATATCTTCAGTTACGTCCGAACCGAATTAATGAATCTTTTTCAATAATCTTTCTTCCGCTAACAAACTTCACTTAGTTGAACTAACTCCTAGAATCACCTTCTAATCAATCACGTAGTTTACTCCTCTATCAAAACATGTAGTCATCTTCATCTCTTCATTTCATTTCTCCCTTTTATATCTCTTTCGAACTCGCTAAACCGAAACTATCTTATTTGCATAAGTCACACTTTCAGCTCTCAGCGGAGATTGGTTAAAATAAATACAATTTAAAAGTTTATGAGAGAAGGTTAGTGAAACGCGTAAGCACCCGTCACAATTCTTTTTTTAAAACTATTTTAATCAAATTATGCTTGTTTTTTCTATCAACTTACAGGCAAAAAATGTTTAACTCGTAAAATTTCACAAGTGATTGTTTAGCAAGAAAAGTTCAACCCGCAGGTTCGTACTGGTACCCTCCACGGTCTAAGACAGTAATAACAATATTTTTATTATTTTTTTCCTGTTTCATTCGGGGGGGCGCGGTAGCTTAGTGATCAAGGTATCGGATCATGCCAGCATGCCATGAGTTCGAGCCCAGTACCACCAAAAACGCGTCGTGAAGGGGGGCGATGCATTTTAGATCTATCAATAGCTCAAACGTCCTCCCGTAGAAGTGTTATGGTAGTTAGGAAAGGGGGTACTAGCTCAGGTGTCGTTCTCGTCCCTTGACCATGGTTCAAAATTACGAAGTCTGTCACCAAAAGCCTTCGTGTAGCTGAGCAGTGCGATGTTAATATTCACTCACTCACTCACCCAGTGTCATTGGAGTTAACAATTAAAAGATATTTTAATATTTATATTATATATATATAAATTTATAAAATTCTATTAAAGGTTACACGCGCGTACACATTTATACTTTCTTTTTGGTCAAATTAATCCTTTTGGGGAGGGAAATCTTTTCTACGGCAAGTACTAATTACAAAAAATTTGCTTAGCTTGAGATAGCACAATTCTACAGTTACACTGGTGTTATTGTTGATTTATTAATTTAAAACTGTGGTGTAATGGCAAAGACAATTCCTCTAATCTGGCGATATCTCTGTATTAATTTTTACTAAACATCAAGGTTCTATCCTTCTTAACATCATTTATGTGTACGAAGGGTGTTGAGGGGAACAAGAGTCCATAATGATTGCTCGACTTCATCATTGACGGCTACATATCTCGCTAGTATGATAATTTATCTATTACGCCTTTTACAAATGAATAAAGAATAATATATAATGCAATTTATTTTTATATGAGAAATAGATTCACTCTCATTATCAAGCAAATATTAAGCATCGCAGAGATAAAATTTGCGAACAGCAATGGCGTTGGTCATAAAATCCTTTCCAGAAAATCATCCTTCGGGATAATTAAAAATGCCCGCTCATAAATTTTCAGCCAGAACCATAAACTGACAAATTTAATAAATTCCCTGGATTCTTTGACTCAAATGAATTTAGAAAGGACGAAATTATTTTCCTTTTCTTCTGCAGTTATTTCCTCCGAGATGGATCTAAATGAGGGATACTCAAGCTTTTTTCTACAGGGCCATGTACATGTGACAACGATTTCATGCGGGCTGCAACATGAAGATTAATGGGGGTGGACGCTGTAAGATCAAGAAATTTAAAATGCGGAAAATCGATTAAAATATTAAAACTTATAATTTTGGATTTTATTTTAAAACTGTTTATTAAACTCTATCAAACTCAACTCACAAAAAATAGGTTTTATACATTTTTTATCCAGTTATGGGGTAATTTCGATTTCCTTTCATCAATGATTACAAGCTCCCTCTCAAAATGTGAGAGGGATTTCATCAATGAGATTCCCTCTCAAAATATTTTGTTACTGTTGCAAATATTTTTTTTTTAACAAAGTCAATTTAACTCGCCTTGAAATAGATTCTCAAGAAAAAGAGCCATTGAAAGATTTCTACTTTGTCCTATAATAACGAGCAAAATTATGTATTTTAAATGTAACATTTTTACTACAAATCGAACAAGTTGTTGATCCATGTTTGTTTTTCTCCACGAAATTGTCAATATTCCAATTGTTTTGAAGCAACATATATTCTTTAGATAATTTTTGCTAGGGCCACTAGGGTTAATTCAAAATGAGATTCACCCATAAAATGGCCACTACTCCACTGTTGTTTGTAATCATTAAACGTTTTAGTTACAAAAAGGAAATAAGTGTTATATCGCAATCGAAATAAATAAACTGTATTTACGAGAGAGTTTCAGAGTAGTATACAATTTGCAAGACAGTGCATGAAAAAATTTTCCTTTTTAATGTTTAATTTAAGGAATCAAAGATCCAGTTATTCTCCAGTCAACATTTCAAACTAAACTCTTCTGAAATCACATTCTAGGAATTAAAATTGCGTGATTAATTTAAAACTTCGATAAACAGAAACGTTACAAGCAATCTAAACTTGGATTTTTGAATGAACAAGAATTTATTTTAATTTTTTATAAGGCGGATCATTTGTTGCAACAAAATTGTATTTACTTTACAAAAAGAAAAGTTTAGAAGAACAATTCAATCTCTCTCAATTGCAAGAGAGAGAGAAATAATTTTCTTTAAAAGAAAAAAATACTTTAAATGACACATATCATGCATTAGACTTGATGCAGAAAGGAAAGTTGAATGACTTCTGAAGATGAAAAATGGCCCTTAGAAAATTTTTAAATCAGATAAATGATATTTCTAAATATCTAGAAAATAAAATATTATGTATTCAGATTGAGTTCAACAACGAGTGGATTGGAGTAGTTACCGTACACACTCTTCGCTACTTACACGACGTACGTTAACGACTGAAAACACAATTCTAATTCTAGAATCATTATCGTAGATTGTTTGCAAGTGTGGGAGACTCAAGATGAAATAGTGTTTTTGTTAGTTTAAAAGTTCAACGGAAAATGGATTGTGTTTTCCTTCCGTTTTTTTTTTAAAATTCCAATTCTCTTTTAAAGTGAAGGAAGATAAAAACGTTTCTTAAAGTGTTTTAGTTTTCAACGCGGGACATTTAAGTCAGATTTTTTTTCTCGTATCGAGTTTTTTAATGATCTTGATTCAGCCCAGAGAACGAGTCCTGTAAATTGATTTTCTTAAGAAGCTTAATATGCGAATGTTAATATAAGATGAAATCTTGGAAGATGAACAAAATTTTAAAATCGGAAACATTTTATAAGCAAAAATTTCTTTTCTTTATAACGTTTTTGTGTGGACTAAATTTGTTATAAAATAAAAAATAAAAATAAATAAAAAAATATAATTAATTATTTAATTAATATTATATTTTAGAAATTTTTCAGAAGGCAATTTAAATTTAAGACAAATAAAACGCAAGCACACAGAATAGTTCAAAAAACACTCGTATACTGTGTATTCACATCTTTCTCTCGTAATGTGCTATTATTATATCACAAAAGCCGACAGTTTCCAAAATAACTACGCAATTAAATTTTAAAAAAATAATGAATCCTTGTCTACTTTCTCCAACACTGGACAAATATAAGCTAATAAAAAAACTAGACTTCCTAACCCATAATTTTTTATTTATAGATGGTAATACTTACATATGTTTTATTTTCTAACCTTTCTGCAACAACAATAATGATAAGAATAGTATTGAAGCACTTTCTCTTTATTGTATCAAAAATACTTAAAAAAAAAACTAAAAATAGTTAGTAAATAAGTTTTTAAGGTGTGTACATACCTGCATGTTTGTTTTTATTTGCAAGCGAACTATTTGCCTACAATGATAAAAATGATTGCTGTATGTAAAAGGATTTAAGAGATAAATAATTATCTAAAAGTGCTTTCAAAACGTCGAAGAAAAAACTTCTACTTGAAAGAAAAATGATGAATCTTTTACACAATATCTAATGCATTAAGTAGTACTTGGGGAGAATTATTTCATGCCGAATTGTTTCGAACGAATGACTTCTGAGGATGAAAAATGACTCCTTGAAGATTTTTCTTTTAAAATTCAAATGAATGACGTTCTTTTTGAAATATATTCCGACGATGTTTCATATTTTTCAAATGAATTGGGATTACGGGTGTAGTGAAACAGGGTTAAAGCCATTTTCAATCATTTGGCCTCTTTACAATCATCTCGACGGATTTTAATGACTTTCAAACAGATTCTTACCTAGAGTATCATTATTTTTGGATGAGGAAACACAAAGGGGAAATACAGTTTTGTCAGTTTTTAAAAGTTCAGCTGAAAAGAGACTATTTTTATCTTTCGTTCCTTTTTTTCTGGTTTTTAAAAATGTAATGACAGATAAAAATGTTTTTTAAATTGATTTAGTGATTAATATGTCTGCGTGAAGCATTTATGCTTGGTTATTTCCTTTGTTACTTATACTTAATGGTCCATATGGGAGAAAAGGAAGGTCTCTTGTAACGATGCCGAGTTTAAAGTTTCATGAATAATCGGGTATTTCTATAATTGGCTTAAATGTGAAGCTTTCATCCTTTAACGATTTCGTTCAAACTAATTTTGAATGTTTTTTTTTATGAAAAGAGCTATATACGAGGGTTGATCGAAAAAAAAAGGTTACAAGCCGTAGCATTTGAAAGCTACATATTGTGGTGAAACCCCCCCCCCCCAAAGTGGAGACAGATGGCTCTACTTCTCATACAGCTGGTTTGCAGGTAGGTAGTGAAAGTTCCCAGACGGTTCAGGATGATTGAAATGACAAGACTATTAGGAAATTGGTCTCGTTTGGAAGTGCAAACCATTATTCAATTTTTAAGGGCAAAAATGTGTCCGCAACTGCAATAAGCAGACAACATGTAGCGAAATTGTGATACTCTTTTCAATCAGGCAGATAGAAAGTCGAAAACCACAATATGACAGGGAGCTCCCGGACAAGTTCTTCAACGACAGAAATCAACACGGCACGAATTGAAAAAATGATTCAAAATGATCGACAAGTAACTCTGCGGGAAATCTCGTCAGAGCTGGGACTGAGCTATGATAGCAAGCAACATATCGTTTCTGATGTGCTGTGATATTCCAAGATAGTGCTGTGAAAACATCCGATGAGACCTGGCTCAATGGACTAGGACCTGATTTCTCCCAAGACGGGTTAAGCAAGTTGGTCCTGCGTTCTGATAAATGCCTAAATAGACTTGGTGATTATACTTGATTACCTTTTTTTGGATCAACCCTCGTGTATAGAATTTAGCTTGTATATGAGGAACCCCCATTATACAATGCTTATTCAAATGAATTTGTTTATTAATCACTCTTTTGTTAGTTTGTATCTGCTGATATTTTGTGACAGTTATTGTTACCATCTTCTGCTAGCGGTAGATTTCAAGTTTTTATCATCTCATTCAGACTAATTCAGCCAGAAAAGAATTTTCCTCGTGATAATTTAGAAAGAGCTTTATACTATTACGAACTGTGGTGGTGAAGAGCCATCTTATATATATTTACACGGTTGATCGATCGATTGCTGTTTTAAGGTCGAAATTACTCGCGAATTACTGGCTACGGACCATGCAATTTTGAATCTTTATCATTTGATAAGAACCACACTTGAAATAGCACTCAACTTTTCAAATTTTCACCCTCGCAGTCAGGACTTTGAGCCTCTCTACAAGTTAGGTTTCTCGTGGTAATAGGAAAGCAATGACAGCCATGCGTTCAGAACCATTTGGCTACCAAGTCCATCATTTTATACCAGAAAAAAAGGGATTGTTTCAAAAAGAAAACGAGAAACATCTAAAAATGTACCATTCCCAAAAGCAAAAGTTTCCGAAGCACGGCTCGTGTATCCTAGAATGTGCACAATGGGATATTCGAGGGTACGAAAACATGTAGATTCTGAATCAATTGCAAGTTCATGAACGTGTATCGCGTGAGTGTGAAGTTCTGTCACTGGTCACTGTATCTGGTTTTAATAGCATCTATGAAGATTAATCTCATAAATGCGCTGACTTTAAAACGCCAGCGCTGGATGGCGAAAAAATAAGCCCTTGAGGAAAGTGGAACATACTTTTGAATCCCCCAGGATATACTACTATGTATTGCTCAAATTAAACTCTAATCCAGATGATCGTAAAAAACCCTAGACACCCTGCCATCAAAAACTCCCACTATCTGAAGAACCTAACTTTTTGAAGATTTCGGTTAGATTCCCATATATATATATACTAGGATTAAAACTTTAATAGTGACCCCTATTTATATGGAGTACAAAAGTAATTAATGTCACCATGTTTTACAGAGCTTCAATATAATCGCCAGTATTGTGTATAACCTGTTTTTCAACGATAAGGAAGTCGCAGAACACATGTAGTAGCGCCTGTTTGGATGATAATTAGAATGGTCCGACCTACTGCCGCAAGAATCTCTGGAACAGTTTTGAAGTGAATGCCATGAAGTTGTTCTTTCATCTTAGGAATTAAGTCACAACGACTTAGATCTGGGGGGGGGGGTCGATCACTGTCCATTAGCGCGGCAAAAGCCTGCAATTCTGCTTTGCTGACACTAGAACTACCTGGCCGATCCATGTCTGCCACATTTGGGCGTCATTCATCTAAGGCTTTTACTTCTTTTGCTACAATTTTGTAAGACAATGCTGAAAACCCGCAAGCCTCTTGAAGCCCTAGATGACATTGTCGTATTGTATGACCTCTGGCACATTCAATTTTTATCTAGCTTCGTTGTGCTTGTTTTGAAAACGTCTTGACAACACTTACTTTAGACCGCAAGCTAATACAAGGGTCAACTCTTCGAGTTACTCCGAATGCGCGTGACGTAGGAAGGACGAGTCTTTTTGCTGAGAGGTAAGATAGGTATGTAGCTCACACATGTGATACACACGACACTCTTTGGTTTTGCTGTGTAGCGTTTTTACAGCAGTATTGCCACTATTAAGTTCCAAATCTCTACTATAAATCATTACTTAAATTAATTTTTACACAAAATTCGAACTTTATTTATTTATATCTAATTCATAAATCCGAATTCCTATTTAGAAACGTCTTTCATTTCATTTCGCACTAAAGGATTAAAACCTATGTTTTGAAAGATTTATTGGTGATTCTAAGTAATATGATATCATCATAATGGCTTTCTAACCGGTTGAAGCCATTTCCTAAGTCAATAATGTAATTTCTATTAATAACTTACATTTCCCTTCACTTGAACACGAGATTATAATTTTTATATTACGTTTTCCCCTTTTCTTTATCGTATATTTAAGGTAGAAAGTGAACAATTACCTCTCTTACTTTTTGGCTCTTGAGTGAAGCGAACGCTCAAAATAAAACTCCTGTTGTTAAAATAAAATAAACAATGATGCAATCAATACCAAAAATAGTTTCTTTTGTCCTTCCACGGCTACAAAGCACAAAATGAGTATCATCTAATCGATATAGTTCGTATACATACGTGTATATATTTCATAAGAAAGTCAGAATTTATAGAAAATTAGATACATAAAATAATTTTAATATATTTTCACAGTAAAATTTTGTAATGCATTGGTTAAAATATTTTTTATAAAAATAGAGCTCTTAATTTGGGAATCACTACTTTAAAAACATAAACAAATGTGTTTCGTAGAATAGAAATAAACGAAAAGTACAAAATAAAACGTACAAATGATACTGAAAAAACTCAGAATAAATCAAAGTTTCTCAACATTTTTTGAACTGGCGCCCCCTTTTCTTGTAAATATTTTGATACCAAACCCCTTTTCTAGGGAATATTTCGATACCGCCACCTTCCATTCTAGAGAAATAATTGTGTAAATAATACATGGTGAAAACAAGAATTAAATTTTAAAAAATATTCTATTACTAATAGAATACATTTTTTAATTTAATGTTTTTCTAAAGCCTCAATTTTTTTACTTGCGAATATGAAATAGCTATTGCCACAAATATATATAATTGTGTTATATTATATATTTCAGTCATAGATAGGATACTGTTGAAATTGAAACGTTACTGAATTTCTTCTTCATTTAAAAGTGTGGAATTAAAATTTACCTGTTCTAAAGACAGACAAGGGTTTTGATGATACAAAGTAATTCATAAATTATTGCATTCAAAATAAATATAAATTCACATTTCCAGCCTTTAAGAATCACACCTTATTTCCTGGTTAGCATATTTAATTATGTTTCTTGGATAATATATGTAATGAAACGCAGTGGACAAAACATTTTCCCTACTACTCACAGACAAAGACAAAACGTGCACTACAGAAATTAAAATGCACTTTATCATTCAATTTAATGTAGGTCGTAATGTAATGCAATCTTTAAGTTTTTCATCCACTTCCCGAACTACCGAAATATGCGAATTTTGATACATGTGATATAAAAATGCGATTTAAATACGAACAATCAACATAAGCATTAAAGTTTACTTTTGTTAGTACAAAATCTGCGAGTTTTTTTTTTTTTAGTCTTTTTTAAACTATATTTGGCTAATCTGCCCAAGCCTTTCCGAGCCATCTCAACGCCACTCTAATTTTCTCTGGGTCTTTTACTGCCCCCCCCCCCCCCTGAAAGCCTCAAATGCCCACAAGGAGGTGTTATCGCCCACGTTGAGAAACTATGGAAAAAATTATACTATATTTGTTGCGACATGGAATTTCTTTCCTGCTGTGAGTAACCATCTATCTGCAATTTTCAAAGACACTGAGCAATTTGGATATTATTATAAGAATGGTTTACATTTATTTATGTATGGATTTATGGGAGAAAAAGTATCAAAAAATGTGTTCTATTTTTAAACTTATTCTTATTCCAGAAATTATTAAAACCTTACAAATAACAATTTAGTGTTGCCATTCCAAACAACAAAACAAATCAATCAATATTTAAAAAATTAAAAGCATAAATAAAACATAATTTACTTCCCGCTTTCGATGACTTTCCATTCAAAATGGTTGATGGCGTTTCTTCTTGACTTATCCCTTTAAATAACCAATCGAATTTTTCACGCATAATGAAACGCTGCAACCCATCATCGCTCGGAAGTTCTGATTTTGACTAACAGCTCAAAATATTTGGAAGTTTCGTAGGAAAAGGTTTTTTTCCCCTCATATCGTGCTAAAAAGGGTTCGATGACGAAAACTTTTTTTTTCTGAACATTTTTCATTGTGAACTGAAAAGTGGAAGAAGTTATAAATGATTATTCTCTAAATCGGTTTTGTCTTGTCAGGAGAAAGTGTGTAATGGGCAATCATCGAAAGCTGAAAAATGATTCCCGTGTTATAAATCAAGCAGTTAGAGCCTTTTTTATAGGGAAAAAAGGCCAAAGAGAGAAGGCGTGATAAAGTGTGGGGCGATTGTTACCTTTTATAATCTATGAAATATCGAAGCTTTGTCAGAAAACGAAGATTTATGTACTCCAGCTTCGATAAAAATCTATTGAGGGGTTTAATGGTGATATAAATATGACTTCTTGATGATTTATTTACTTTAAAGTTGCTATATCTCCTATAGTTGGGGGAGTGGAACTCAAGAAGTGTCAAGATTTATCTATAACTCTAAAAGCAGATGAATAGAATAGGAATGTGAAATGCAAGACGTGCAAGTAGTATGCAGGGGAAAAGCCGTGATAATATACTTCCCTGCATATTATATAAAAACTGATAAAATCATAATATAAAAGCTACCAGAACTGTTTTTTATATACAATTATTCTTCATTTTGTTTCACTACTTTCTATCACAAAGCTATCACAAAAGGGATTTATGAATATTCTTTAGTCCAGTATTCTTAAACTTTCAATATTTGCGACCCAATTTTCAATCATAATTTTCATCGCCCCTCCAATACAATAACAATGTATTGATGCTATAAAAATGTATTTTGACGCTAAGGCTAAGACAGACTATAATTATAAACCGTATAAATTATCGAAATAAGTATTTAGTTTTGTATATGACAAGACCATGGGAGACACTAGTAATTATTAAACTTGTTTTTAATTTAATATTGATAAATTAATTATATCAAAAATATTGTGCAGTCGCATGCATTTATAAATATATTACATCAATATGAATGTATATTTAACTTTTATTATGGTAGAATGAATTTTGTTGTGCTTCCTTTCAGGGAATTAATACTTGTTTTAATTTTTTTTATTTTAGACTTTTCAATATCCTTTCGCTCTCCATAAAGGGATATCTCGCTCCCCCCTAAAAGGGCGCGCCCCACATATTGAGAAACGCTGCTTTAGTCCTAAAGATTTTAATTCCTCAATTCTTTAAATCCTAAAGAAAAATATATATTTTCCCTACAAGTGTGATTATTTGCTGAGATGTCATCTTTTGCTAATTTTTAACCGGTCTTGCTTTTGTTGAGCGTTTGGTTTGAGTCCTATTATCAAACTTGTGACTCGATGTGCTGATGGGTTGATAAACGTTGAATCCCTCGTTCATATGGTGAGGATATTTGGGAAAAGCTGTGCCAAGTCTCATCATCTTCAGTTGATCGACATTCGAATTTAAGAAGTCTGTCGCCAGTTGCTTTCGCATTGCTTTATAATTACAGTTACAGTTATTATTTTTGTGGGATATGGTGCGACAAAGGCTATTATCCCTCACGTTACTTTAGAGTGTGATGTTAAAAAACCAAATTAAAATTAGATAGAAAATTAATAGAGATTGCCATTTAAAGTACAGTTAAATACTTTTAACGCGAAAACGCTTAAGACGAAACATCGGGTAACGTGAAATAATACAACGGTTCCGACAAACTACTATGCATTTTTATACATTTTTATCTCTTAACACGAAACGAAAATCGTTTAAAGTGAAAAGATTTCTTTTCTGGGAGAAGGATGATATTGAATTCTGAGGCAACAATTAATGAAGTGTTTGAGAAAGATTCTGTATATTATTGGACTATCCTACTGAATACCGTAGATAATGATAATATTTGTACAGAATCCAAGTATGGCAAACGAAGACATTTTGGAGTTTGTTCAAAGCTCAAGAAATATCATTGATGCAGATTTCGACGACGAAAATGAAATTAATAATGCAGCTCCTGTTCTCACGTCATCCGAAAAAAGGAATATCATGAAAAGTATGCGCGGTTATTTAGACACACATTCCAATGGTGAAATGAATAACAAAATGGATGACATCAAACAATTTGTTGACGATTTGATTCTAATAAAGTCAATGCAAAGAAAAATATCAGATTATTTTCCAAAAATTCAAATTTTTTGCTTTTCAAAATATTTGAAAATTTTGTATTAAGTTTTATTAAGTACTTGCGAATGTTTCTGTTTCAATGATTTTTATTAAATGCATGTATACATATATACATATCTAGGAAAATAAAATGTACTTTAATAAACTGAATTTTGCTGTGAATATATGTTTTTTTTTTTGCAATATCACTTAACACGAAATATTATTTCATTTCTCTTAAGTTCGTGTTAAACGATTTTCACTGAATTAAATACTTGCATGCTTTGGACAAATTGTGATATTTTTTTTGAGCAGCATAAGTAATTTTTCCTAGCAGTAATAGTAGTAAAAATGATAATTGTAAAAATGTAAATACTGCTTCACTATATTTGAGATAATTATTATAGTATTGGACTAATTTATTCATTATTGCGAGAAATAATTTACATGTTTTTATGTTAGGTACTTGTTTCCAATCACTCATAGATCCATATATTTTTCAATTTTTTCTACTCCGCTCTCTCTATATAATTATCTTGTTCAAATTTACAATCATTAATAAAATACATTTTAAAGTTCTCAATTGAGGTGACATTTTTATACACGATTATTTTGGATGACATATACGGTAATTTAATTATAATTAATAAAAATTAATTCATTAAAACTAATTAATCAAATAACAGATACAGCCACGTTGGCGTTATTTCTGGCGACTTAGTGACCATTTTGGCGACTTGTGCCAAACATTAAAAAGTTTTCTCACATTTTAAAGCGTTTATGTGAGCTGAAATTTTCTATACACGATTGTTTTAGGGTTACAATACGATAATCTAATTCATTAATTAAATTTAATTAATTAATTTTTGCTTTGTAGTGAAGAAAATCTTTTTTAAATTTGTTACTTTTCCAAAAAATTTTCACCGTTAAGGGTTTAACATCTTGAATAATAATTAAGGAGGGTTGCGGTGACACAATTGGATACTGATAGAGAGTTTAATGGTTTGCAGGGAACCCCGTGTTGTGACCCTGGAGCAATAGTAAAAAACTGGGTAAGAATTTCTTTAGACCCCAGTTAGTGTTTGTTTGTTGAGTGGAGCGCGTGGAGTTGGTTTGCCGCTGGCCTTCTGCACCCAAAGTTGCAGGCTAGACCTCGGCCAATGTTGGTGGATTTTCATAATGCAGAAAATCGACAGCGGCCAGGTCGTATGATTATACGGCATGTAAAAGATCCCTAAGTATCTGTTCAGACTTGTGGGTGCTCTCGGCAAAATAAAATCCTAGAACAGGTTCACATTGTCAGAACTCAGGTGCCTCTCTCTGGGGAGGAAACTGGGGGCCAAAATTACTTGTGGTAATTGTATCACCTATATGGTGCCACGCTAAAAAGTGATATCAGCTCCTGGGGAATGTACTAGGTTTGCAAAAGTTAAAATACCAATGCGCAGCCCCATTAAAAAAATGCTTGTTTGTTGGTTGGATTTGAGATTTTATTTGGTTTGTGAATTAAATAAATTTTTTGATGTAGTTTGCTCGGTACAACCATATTTTTTTTAAATTTGCAATTACTATCATATAACAAAATGAAATTCTTTCTTACCTTTAACTAAAGAAAGTACAGTTTTTATTTTTATTCATTACTAATAGCTTTATAAACATTTTTTTTTATATTTACATTAATATTTCTTTATTTTTATTGCAAAATTACAATTTGTAAATTATTAGAACACCTATCGCTAAATTATGTTGTTTGGCTATCGATTTCGGTCGCCCAAAACACCTGTCGTAATTTAATTATTTAATAAAAAAGTAGCTAAAGTAAAATTTTTCTTTGTTGACCTAAGTAGGAATTGACATAATTTTTTTTTATTACTTGTTGTTAAGAATGTGTGTTCGGATTGATAATAGCTTCAAAAAAGAAAAAGTTCCCAACTCATTAAGCATTCTAGATTTTTTTTTCTTTAAGAAATGATTAACAGAATCGGTGAATCATTAATGGAAGGGAAATATTTCCCGGTGGAAAAATAACTTCATCAATAAATATTTCAATTTATTCCGGCAGAATCATTCTTGTAGCTTAATGGCTTGGAGGAAACTTTCTTTCTTAAAACATGTTAGGAGCGATTTTTTTAAATGAATCGAAAAATAACATTTTTTTCGAGTTAATTGCATTATATTTTTCTTACTTTGTGTTTACAAAAACATTTTCAATGATTTTTGTGTTTTTAGAAAAGTTTTTCTCATGAAAACATTTATGTTTATTATTCTAGAATATGCATCGTTTCAAAACTGTTACCAAAAAAATTTATTGGCGTAAGCTAAGTGCATTGTGTAAAAAACTATTTAAGGTTCTTGATATGAAATACAGGTTTCGTTCAATTTGTTTTTCAACCTGTATTCGTAATGTACAACCCCGCAACCCCCGCACTGCGGCTTCAAGGGGCACAAAGCCTGAGTGACGCCATTTAGGTAGATTTTGTCAAAATCCTTAAAAGATTTTTTAAAATCCAACTTTTAAGCGATTTTCCAAATGGCGATCTGACGTCAATCCAAATCTAAATTTTAATATGCTCATTAGATGTATTTGATAGAATAACAAAATTAAAAAACATTTTGTTTGATGTGTTGTAATCCGCGCGACGAGAGATACCTTTCTTTAGTGGGTTTTTTTAAACCTAAATTACTAACATATAAAATTCAAGCCAGATGGAGAATCAGATATAATGCTAGGAAGATAATTCATTATGATATTATTATAGCATGCTTTACATTAGCAGTAGAGAGAGAAAAAAATGACACGATTTACTTTTTACGAAGCTGCAGAGTAACTTATTGCTAACTTTATTTCCTCCTCCCCTTTCATGCATTTCAGTTTCATCTAGCGAAGTCGTAAATAACGTACACCTGTAGTGCTTTTTTCTCGTGAAATAGTATTGCGATACTTGGAAAAGCACACAGAGAATTTTAAATGATAATTTGGTCTAGATTTATGAGTATCCAATAAAATAAAGCATAATGAGAAGCGTTTCACAAAATTGCTTTCAAAGCATTCATCTCTTTTTTTTTATATTCAATGCATTTAAATATATGGTGTGTTACTTTACTATAAGACATTTCCATCTCACTTCTCACTTAAAATATTAGAACTGTTTTTTTAATTGGAATTTAATATTCTGGTTCAAAAACAGGTTTTTTGTTAAAAAGACAAGAAGAAACGCTGCTCTAAAATGTGAGTCCAGTTCCAAATACACTGCTGGCCACCGTAAATGTAACACCAAGAAAGATAAGAGATAGCACAACAAAATTTATTTTGTAGATAAAATGTTCACCAAGTATCAAATGATTAAATTTTGTGACTTCTGTGAAGTGTGATTCCTATCAGAATCAGTAGCCGCCCTTGTTGGAGATCACCACTGCCACACGCCTCGGCATTGATTCAAAGAGACTTTGGATGAGTTCTTGGGGTACAGTAGACCAAGAAGCTTCCACAGGATGCCAAAGTTGATCTGGTGTGGCAGTTGGGGGTCTAATCTGGGTCAATCGTTGAGCAACCATGGACCACATTTTTTTTATCGGCGAAAGACCCGGAGAGCGAGCCGGCCAGGGAAGCAATTCAATCTGGTGATTAACGAAGAACCTTTGGACAATGCTTGCCAAGGGTGGTCGCGCATTATCCTGTTGAAATATGGCTGTGGCCAAGTCCTGGAGGTAAGGAAGGACAACTGGCTCCAACACCTCGGAGATGTAGCGCTGGCTGTTTAAAGTACCGGCAATGCGTACTAAAGGAGTGTGAGAGTGTTATCCAATACTGCCCCATATCATAATGCCCGGTGCAGGACCAGTGTGGCGGTGCATAACGCAGCTGTTCAGCATCCTCTCTCCACGGTGTCTCCAGATTCGAATCCGACCATCGTGGTGTTGTAGACAGATGCGTGACTCGTCAGTAAAGACAACCTCATTCCATTCTGCCGCCCACATCCTTCTTTCATTGCACCATTCGAGGCGGAGACGTCTGTGGTTCTGCGTCAAGGGTAGACCAAGCAATGGACGTCTTGCGGACAGACCACTCTGCTTTAAACGGCGTCGAATGGTACGCGCAGACACTGAATGATGCGTTACAGACTCAATGTGCTGTGCTATGGTTCGTGATGGGACTGAGCGATCCGTCACTGCCATGCGCACAATTTGCCTGTCCTCACGTTAAGTGCTGCACTCAGGTGGATGCGATCGACCATGTCGGTCTGTCGTACCCTCCTGCATCCAACGGTCACATATCCACATTACAATTGTTTGGTTTCGCTCAACACGACTGCCGATTTCCCTGAAAGATAGTCCACAATCTCGGTAGATCACTGTCCTTCCTGTGTCGAACTCGGATAATTGATCAAAAGCTGATCGCTGTTTTCTACGAGACATAACTGATCGTTTTTTGAAAAACCCACAAGAAAAACACAATTGCCGAACTTGAAATCGTCGAAATCTCCAAGCCTTAAATAGCTCTTTGAGGTGGCGACACAGGCGTGCCTGATGTGTGTCTGCGTTGAAATTCTAATCATTTGCATATCTCACCTTCTCTAACGCATGTTGTAAATTTCATGGTATTTGCGTGCTTCCTTCAGGATGTTGCATTTACGGTGGCCAGCAGTGTTCTTTGAGTGTTTCTCAAAAACGAAAAATTCGAAAGGTAAAGGAGTATAATAATAGCAAATGTGCAAAATTGGATAACTTTTGAATATCTGCAAGTACATAATCTTGTGCAAGCTAGTAATATTAATGCAAAGGAACCTGGCGAATAAATCATAGAAGGGAAAATTAGTTCCCAAGAAAAAAGAAACATTTTCGGACACTTCAGCTAATAAGAATACTCTATCTAAAAAAAAGGAGTCGGAAGATGAAAACGAAGAAACAGACTTGAAAAGAAGTGATTTTGCACATTATGTAGGTGCGCCCATAAATACAGATTTTCTTTTAATCTGTGTATTAGTAATAGTAGTTGTGTGTTTGTCTTAGGACGCGGAATGTATGAGTTTTTTTATTTCTTTTTTCATTAAATCATTTTTGAATCATACAAAGAACTCTACTTTTTCCGAGTGGCAGTATTTATGCTAGAATATAATCGAACTTTTTAAATCAAGTTCATTCCAGGATTCAGAAACGAAGAATAATTTAAGCGATGCTTTTTTTTTCGTAATAATTTGAAATCTAAAATTATTTTAGAGTTTTCGTGTCTTTCTTAGTGTATAGCTTTTATTTAAGTTACCAGATTATCTTTCGACTGTTGTTAGATTTTCCATTTTAATAAATACTCTCTAATGTTATACGTTATTTACTTCGTTTACTCAGACTCAGGTTTATTTTGTATTCAGTTATAAGTTTGACGTTGAAATATTTTTACGTTATGTGCTGCTGTAGTGTTTTCTAATGCCACCTGTTTGAGGGTGTCAGATCGAGGTCCACGAAATTCATCGTGGCAAGGGGCTAGATGTACGCCTGCCATTCACTTTTAACTTTGAGTACCATGTAGTTGACTGTTCGATTTGGCTCAGTTCATACACGATAGATGGCGACACGACCTATTTCCACTTCCACAATTTAGTCATAGAACTGGAGGGGCACCCGTAGTTGCTGCGACCACCCACAATAATTTCGGACCCACTGATTTAACGAGCACGTACTCCATGTGTACTCGGAGGGTATTTGGTGGCATCGGGCATCGGATCCAAGTCTTCCGATCTGGAGTCCGTTGCTCTAACCACTAGGCTGTCACTAGAGATGTGTAAATGTACATAATGTTTGGTTTTGTAATCCTTTTAAGATCCAGCTTGGGCCCAAAACCTGATCATGTGTGGGGGGTGGGTTCCAATTATTTTCTGTTACGCCACTGCGTTCTCAGTGCAATAAATGAAAACTAGTTTATCATACAACGACGGGAAAAAAAGAACCAAGTAATGAACAGAGACTGTGTTTTGTACACAATTGCAACAATTACACTTTTTCTGGATTGCGCACTTATTTGATATCAGTTCGTTGCACCTCAACTTGTTGACGTTCGCCAAGTTGGGCGATAACATTACAATAGCCTTTTCTGGATTTTTAACGTTTGATTCTACGGTTGTCATCATTACATGCAATGTTGATAATTAATTTGTATTGGTTTTTTATGATGATAACCCTGTTAATTTCAGATGATTTTAATTATATTTTTTTAAAATTTTACCATTTTCGTACTTTATGTTGTTTAAATTGCAGCTTTAGTCTTCTGTCGTTAATTCGAACATTATTTGGTGAGAAGCATTATCTTTTTAAAAAAATATATGAGGGTATCATTCAATTTCTATGAACCAAACGGATTGCCGAATTCACGATTTCTGAATATTTTGTTTTCTAAGAGAACTGTTTTTTATTTTCATTTCTTAATTAAGTTTTTGCTCACTTTGGCTCTTCTGAACTGCAATAAGGAACCACGGAAATTAAAATTTTTTGCAGACAGAATAACAAATTTGACGGCCATATATATTTTACAGCTGAATTTACATTAAAAATGCTCGTGGCCACAATATAGTAAATCTATTAGTCATAATTATTTTTCTAATGACAACTAATTGCGAATTTCCACTTTGCTTTATTTCAATTTTAATTTTAATTAATGCATTTATAAAAATTCCTTGTTCGCTGAAATTTATTAAAGGAACAACGAGTTTTTTGGATACATTGAATGATATTAGATTTCCTCGTATCTTTTGAAAAGAAATATCCAGGAAAAATCGGATTAATAACCTTTTAAAACATTCCACAAAAAATATTTTATTTCTTGAACAAAATTTCTTTTTTTTTAACCTGAAATTTTAAATTTTCTTAAATATTTTTTTTTTATTTTCTTTCCCACATTCTACTTTTTATATCGTTTCTCTTTTATTTCCGGAATGCCATCATGTTTTTTTTTAAAATCCTTATACTGGTATTCCACGGAAATGTATAAGTAAATTTTTGTATCTTTTAAAAGTAATATAGTTAAACTCTTTCTTGAGGAATAAGTTCTTTTTAAAATTATTTTCATCGCATGTTCTTTTTACTAAGCAGCCATCTTGGATTGAAAACTATTGGATGTTAAAATTTTATTTGGCGTGGTATCAAAGCCATGCTAAGAAGACGCCTAACGTACTGATAACTAATTAGTCCTCTGGATTGACTTTAAGCAACACATTTATTTCCAAGTTCTTGTGAAACAAATAACTTTCAAGCACATATGCACTCACGCAAGAATACAATAAAGAAAGGTAGGCTCTTGCTTAAAGTATAGCTAACTCATAGAGACGCAAAGTTTACAAATCTTCCAAAGTATGCATTGGATTTGACTAACAAATAGATCGAAAACATAAGAAAAGCAGTAATTTCTCCATACCCGACGGTGCGAGATTATAAAAGAGATTATGCCATGACCTTTTTTTACTCCGTCATTTAGCGAGGCACAAATAATTCTGTAACTTATAAATTAAATATAAATAATCTGTTTTCGATTGTCCACTATTTGTCCTTTTTTACAAGTTATTATAAAGTTGTGCTGATGATTATATTTCAGGAAGATATCGCCAAAAGTAAGCTTTCGTAGCCAATAATAAAATTATTTCAAAATATCCTGGTATCATCTGTTGTAGGTAGTCCTCACAACGTCAAAAATAATTCAGAATGAATTAAAAATTAAGTAAAAATAATTAATGAAGACATAAAACTGAATTCCAGGCTATTATAACCAAAAAGGAAGCGTTTACTTATTATACACTCATTGCCATAAATATTTGCGTACGAAGAAATAATTGTGGGTCGTAACAAACTTGGCATGAAGGTACATGCCAGACAAATATGCAAATGATTAAAAATGCAGCGTGATTGCCTAACGCCACTAGAGGGCGTTGTACGTCGTTTTTCTTGGAGTATAAAACAGGCAAGCAGAGCTTTTTTCAGTGCACTAAATCTTTTGCCAAGAAAATGCTGAGGTAAACATGCTGTTACTCCACCATCGAAGGCAAAATGATCATCTGTCAGAGTTCAAGATGGGAAGAATCATCGGAATAATGGAAGCTGAGTGGCCAGCTCGGCGCGTAGCTCATTAAGTGGGCCATTATGATTTAACTAGGAGGAAGTGTTTGGACCAGCGGACAGAAGATACTTCATTTACAAAGTGACTGGGCTCAGGACGCCCTCGACAGACCAGTCGTCTGGAACACCGTCACATCATACGAAACGCACCCGTAGAGCCAACTGCCTCAGTGGCCACTGTCCAGACACATGCAGCCCCTTTACTACAGACCCTGTGTCTTCTCGAATCATCGCAAGGAACCTGACTGAAAGACATCTGGTATCACGATGCCTGGCTGCAGGACATCTGGTATCGCAGCACTCATTGCGTGTGCTGCCAATGATACCCACCCACTAACCCCTCCGTTTGGAGTGGTGTTCACGCATGGCGGGATTGGACTGCCACAGAATGGAACCAGGTCGTCTTCAGCTATGAATCTAGATCCAGTTTGAGCAGCGATTACAATCGTGTTCGTGTGGGGAGAATGATGAACACCTCAAACCAGCCTTCACTTTACAGAGACACACCGCTTTCACAGTTGGTGTGATTGTATGCGGTGCCACTGCTTACGATACACGGTCACACCTAATATTGATCCATGACATAATGACAGCCCAATGGTACGGCCATGACAGCATTCAGCCACATGTGTTGTCACTACTAGGAGCCCTTTATCAACAAGGCAATGCTCGGCCACACACAACAAGGTTGTCAGAAGACTGCCTCTGCACCATTACCAGATTTCCCTGGCCTTCGCGATCCCCAGATTTGTCACTAATCAAGCATATCTGGAATCATTTGGGTCGGCAAGTTGGACAACCTACGAGTCTGGTCGAACTAGAGGCGTTTTTACAGCAACCGTGGAGCGAGATGCCTCAGTACCTGCTCGTATCGCATCGTGTATTCGCGCTAGAGGAGGTCTAACAGAGTACTTTCATTCATTTGTACTTTTTTCTGCAATAAAACATCTTTTTTCTTTGATTTTCTAATCACTTACTTACATCAAAGTACGTGTAGTACTTACATTTGCGAAATTTCGTTTCATTTTCAGCACTTTTTCTTGGTGCATAAATTTTATAGAAATAAGAGTATATTATTTAATTCTACTTGGTAGAATTATATTATTTAATTCTACAGTATAGGAGGTGTAAGCGCCATGCACACACTTTAACAATAAATAATTTATTGTTAAAGTGTGTGCATGGCACTTACACCTCCAATACTTTAACATGTAAAATTAAAATTTCATTTTGTAATAAGGCTAAACATTGGACGCGTATTTTTTTTAAATAAGATTTCTAAGAAAGCTATTACTTAAACAATTATTTGTGTAAAATCTACGACAATTTTTATTATTTTCGGAGTTTTTTCCTACTCGCAAATGTCTATGCCATTTGATTCCTATTATTTGACCAAAGACAGACTTTAGGCATTGATAAGGATTTTTTATTTATAGAACCTGGGTCTTAGTAGATACTTAATATTATGACTATTGAAATCTTTTAATATCGTGAATTCTTTATGTATTGCACTTTAAGATTTAGCCAATTAATCCCACTTGCATTCATCAATAATTAACATAGTTTTAAAAATATATTGTGCCGTTAAAAACTTAATTTTAATATTTAATCCGTATAAAATATTCATTTTCTTTAGAAAAATAACTTAGGCCCTGTTGGCTAAAACTGCTCTTTGAAAGACAATTAATTAGAATAATTATCAACTCTGAGCCACTACTATTTAAGTCGGGGTGCCAACTCATTTGTCGATCTTGTCATTTTATGTGAGTTTTTTTATATTATTCTTGTTAGCATTAATTCGCAACATTGCATTATAAAAAATTCCTCTTAGCTTATTTATAACATTTGTTAATCGTTTCTATTATTCCATTTGTTGCTATATTTCACAACCTTTTAGATTGATGCTTATTTGTAATAAATAGAAATTCATGAATGAATTAACACGTTGATTGCTTAGAATTCAAGATAAAATTCGATATATATATATATATTTGGAGCTGCAAGAGGAACCCAGTACTTGCATATGATGCGGCGCTGACTAATTTTTCTTTAAAATAACGTCTTAACAACTACCCAGGTTCGATTATTTAATTTAGTCCGCATCATGATAGTGGCTAGTACTTAAAATGAGTTATTGAGACAACGCAAAACTAATGACATTACTCGCTTTAAAATTAAATTAAATTAGTTTATTTCAATTAAAAAACACATTACGAAATTTAGATTAACACTATTAAAATTGAAGAATAAGAACTATGTACAAACAATAAGAGTTTCACTTATCTGAAACGGAGGCGAGGTGATGGGGGCTGGAATTGTCCACCGGACAATGAACTAAGTTTTCCCTAAAATTTGGAAATTAGTATAGGAGTGATTGTAAGAGAGAATCTGGCGTAAATTCGCTCTGCGCCTGTTTTTAAGTGAGGGCAAATTTCACCCCTTGTGCTTGCGCGCTCTCTTTCCCCGACCGCGTCATTGGTCAATTACCACGCGCAAAGTTACAAATGTTACGAAGTTTACCCCAAATTTATGAGTCCGTTCAACGCTGTGTTCTAACCCTTGCGTTCCTGGGTCCCCGACCGAGGAATTTAAACAACATCCTGTAAACAAGGGGAATATACAAATTACTGATTATTTGGGGGCCATCTTCAATACCGGTCAGCATCCAAGCCTCCCATCACATATAATAACAAAGCTATATAAAATTTTTATCATCTGGGAAAACTTTAAACACTACATAATCTGAAGTAAATAATGAGTAATTTTATATCTCTCTCTCTCATTTGGGTTGATCTAACTAAGGGTAATAGCTTATATTAACATTTGAAAGTAATTTGTGTAATATCGTTTTCCAAAACAGAAGTTTTAATATGACAGATTTACATTACAATGACTTTAGAAATTCACAATAACACTCTTAGTTAAGTGTATGGGTTCATGTTAAATTCTGAAGTTTACGAGATACTCTTCTCTCTCAGAATGAATAAATAGCACTTTTAATGAAATTTATATTCCTTTAGCTTAAAGTATGTGAAAGGGATTTATCTGAAATAGAGCAGATTTTAATATGCTGTCGCAAATGTAGAACTTCATAAAGAGATTAATATTAATTCAGTTTTCATAAGTTTAGAGAATTGTTCGCCTTTGTTGTACCAAACTTTCAATGCATTATTTCGTAATATAAATTATTATATTGAATCCTTCAGATTTGAATTGCTGAGAAATAATACAAAACTGTATTAAATACTAAGGAATAGTTAACACAGACGCTTATTCCGATATTTAAATACTTATTTTGAATGTAATGGTATTTGGTATAATTGATGTACTTCGAATATCTTAACTATATCAGAATAGTTTTTGAAGAACTTATTAACTATATTTGATTTTATAAAATAGGTAAATAAGAGAGATTTTATGTGTTTACAAATCTAAGTTTTTTTTTATTTATTTACATTAAATATACACTGATATTTGTGAAAAATGCAACATCATAAATGAACTTTGCAGCAAATATCAATTATAGGATGTTACATAAAACAGTAAAGTTTCAGATCCACCACGCATGCGTGGCGTGTGCAGCGCCCTCTGAACTTGTGAAGGATCTATACACGTCCTCCTACTAATCATTTTGGGTATTCTTTGGGTCTAGCAAAATGCATCCATTTTCTCCAAAGAAAAAGGCGTGATATGCAAATTAAGTTTATTATATATAGCTCTAGTTCACGAGTTAAAAGAGTTAGTTAGTTAGAAAGTGATGGAGGATAGATAATAGAAAGTTAGAAGGTTAGTAACTAAAAGTGACAAGACACATGCAAGGCGAAGATAACCGTAAAAGTTTAGAAATGCCTTGTAAAAGATTAAAGAACGGAAGTGGTTATTGATAAATTAAATTGATTAGAAGACTGCATAAGCTCAGGTATTGTCACCTTCACATTACGTTTGATATTAAAAGTATTTAAAAGGTTAAGCGGCCATTAGTTACATATCTATCGCGTAAAGTAATATTGATATAGAAGAACTGTTATTATAAATTAGTTTCATTTATGAATTCTCCCAAAACGCGACTCTCGCCCTTCCCTATGTTGACTAGTTGGAACATCCTATTTTAGCGTTGCATTGAATTTTGTTTGATTTCTAAACAAAATAATTGGAAATTATCACATCGAATAATCCTTCACTTCATTTCCACACCTTTAACTGGGTCACAGGGTAGATGGAAAGCAGGGTTATTACAAACAAATGTTGAAAGCGTATAAATAGAGGGCTGTAGCGGGACGTTGAAAATAGTTAATGATTATTTGTTAGTGCCGAACGCTTAGTGAGACCTAAGTATGCCTCCACGATAAAATAAGGAGAAATTCCAACAACTTATGGAGTTTGAATGGGAGAGGATTATATTGGCCTTCGAGTAGCAAGATTTTCCTATCGTGCAATAGGAGCTCGTGTGCATCAAAACAATTCCACAGTGATGCGAGTTTGGAAGCAGTGAATCGTCGAGCACCTAACAACTCTAAAAACTGGCAGTAAACGACAAAAAGTGACGTCAACGCACGACGATTGACACCTGCTTTGCATGGCGGGGAATGACCGTACAGCTTCCTCCAGGCAGTTGACAGCATGTTGGTCTACGGCTACAGGTGTACTAATGTCGGCTTCGTGATTTCGTTGCCGTCTGCTGCACCGTAGATTGCGTGAAAGGGTGCTTTTATACAGGATCCTCCTCACGGCTGCGTCTGCAATGGGCTCATGAACACAGAGCCTGGCAAGCTGATTGGCACCAAGTTGTCTTTTCGGATGAATCACGTTTCAATTTGTGGGACCATGATGGCCGCATTCGTGTTAGACGCTATGCCGGTGAACGCTGCCTTCCAGAGTACGTTATCGAACGACGTAGTGGCCTTTAAAATCAGGCTTTCTTCGGTTTTTGCAGGTTCGTTTTAATTAGTCAATAGTCAATAAATTCTTCTCCAGTAATAACTCAAATTAAAGTTAATAACAAAAACAACTTTAATAATCCATTAATTACCAATTGTTAAATTGGTTCGGAGCTGGTTATAGCGCCAGCCACTCGCTTCAAAGGGGTTCATACATCTAGTAAACAAAAACACTTTTTTACAAAAACAAGGGGGGGAGGGTTACAACAATTTTCTGGTGTAAAGAATCATCGCCAAGGGTCGATGAACTGGGGTTTTAACATGGCCTAACACCCGAAGTTATGGTTTGAGGTGCGATTTCGTATCATGGACGATCCAATTTGCTACGAATTGAGGGTAATCTCATTAGCAACAAGAGCGTCCGTGAAGTGCTACAGCTAGAAATCGTTCCCTTCCTCTTAGGCATCCCTGAAGCTATCTTTCAGAAAGATAATGCACGCCCACATGTTGCAAAGACTGTCCGAGTCATCTGTTCAGCCCAAAGCATGCAATTTCTTCCTTGACCTGCATATTCGCCGGATATGTCGCCTATTGAGTATGTGTGGGATTTGGTTGGTGGGCGCCTCATTCGTGATCCGCGTACTGCAGCTTCAAAAGACGAACTTTTGCTGCGCATACAAGCAATATGGAATTCTATTTCACAAGCAGACATTCAAAATTTGTTCAACTCCATGCCATATCGTACAGCAGAACTTATTGCAGCGCGTGGTGACTACTCTAAATATTGATTTCGGACACTTAATATTGTTTTTTATTTTGAAAATTTCGTCACTTATTTGTACTAATACTTTTCGTTTGTGCATTAAATTTCATTTAATTTTGATGATTCCTTCATAGTGTTGCTTTTTTATACAAACAGCAGTTTAAAATCAGTTTCAAATGTATTTTAAATAACAAATTAAAATAAAATTCTTGTTAAATGATCGAACAAAAAAAAAATTACATTACATTTATTGAAATAAAGCAAAACTAATTATAAAATAAAAATAGTTCTCCATTTTAATGTTTCAGATATCTTCGAAGAATTATTTTTGTGTTTCTCTTGAGAATTTTTTTAAATTTCCTGGCATATTTCAACATTTGTTTTAAAAATTATTCAAACTGAACAAAATGTAGCTCAATATCGATGGGATCGAGATTATCGACCACTCGGCTAATTGGAAATTTATTACATTACCCCCTCCCCCATCGAAAGTAAGAGACGGTCATATTAAATAAGTTGAAGCCTAAAAAATAAATATAGCATTAGATTCATACCAAATTTGATCTTCGAAGTTTTTACCAGTTCAATGTGTTTTAAGCTCCACACAACCCTTTTTCAAAAGCATTCGGGAGACAATAACCATTTTTTTAGGCTTTATTATTAAGGTGATTCTGAAAAAAAAAACCAGTCTAGCAAGCTATTACTTAATTTTTTTAAAAATTGAAATTTCTGAAGTTTTTAATAAAAATTTATAAAATATTCCATTTTCTAAATTTTTTAGTTATTTTGAGTAATTATTGGAGCAGTATGGAATTAATTCTGACTCTTGATTGCATTCAAGTAATTAGTCTATAGTTAATCCCAAAAAAGAAGAGGAAAAAATTCTGAAAATATTAACTATATTTCTCAGATTTAAATCCATACTATATTTAATAGAGCATATGTATGAAAATGTCTATAAGAAATTGTCAGACTTAATATTAAACAAAAAAGACATTTCGTAATTGAAAAAAGTACTTGTATCTATAACAATCTGAGGCTAATTTACGTCGCATTTTTTTTTGCAAAACGACAGATAATGACGACAGACCTCGTGGTTTTCAGACACGGTCAAGTGAAGTGGACAAAACCTGAGCTGCCTCTCCTCCACACTACGCCAAAGGCGGACATTGAGCTTCGACACGTTTAACATGAATCAGCCCCTCTACGCGGTGGCTCTTCAGAGGTACTAGGGCTCGAACTCATGACATGCCGGCTACAAAAAAAAATACCATGACCTCATAAAAATCCACGAAAACATGTTTATAATGTTTGCAAAGGCATAGGTATGAAACTTTAAATATGTGTGTGTGTGTTTGAAATATCTCTTTAAAACTAAATAGATATCCGATCCAATATTTAGAGCCAAACTGATCCATCGAATTCGCGATCGAAACCTCTTTAAAAAATAATATATATTTCATTTTCAGGAGGTTATGTAACCCTTTTAAAGGTTTGAAATGTATTGGGCACGATACCTCTATTTAATAAAACCACCAATCGATTGTTTTGAATTATTTTTAGAAATCACATCTGAGTTATTAAGAATTGATGCACAGACAAAATTATACCTTATAGAAACTGGAAACCTATATAGTAGGTTAGTTATATTCACACATTTAACCCTCTGGGTGGTTGAGGCTCTAATTGAAACTCATTCAAAAGCGGTCTACTTTTTCAAAGCTGGCGGTAGCGAAACGGTTCCTGTGTACTTTTGCGAACTGCTTCGAAAATGCACCGGAGTTTTATGCCTTCCCCCCTTTAAGATACGGGAGGTCCACAAGCGCTTTTGTTGGGATGATTTTATTGCTTTTTCGGTTTCTGTGTTGTTGGAAAAAGGGGAGATTTCTCATTCATAGCTGTTGTCTTGGGAGAAAATTGTGTGATGAACGTTGGATCCACATCACGGTGAACAGAAACCATCCAATTTGTTGAATCATAGTAACAAGCAAATAAAGGATAAAAAATAAAGATTTAAAGAAATGGCGAGTTAAAAGTTGAAATATATTTTTAATAAGCAAAAGAAAATTAATTTTTTTCTCCTATTACTTTTTAAAACTAAAAAAAACAAAACATTTTGTTTTTGGTAATACGATTTGATCAAGACAGAAGTAATCTGTAATCATTGTTGAATATCAGACTGAGAAAACGCAAACCGAGATTTTCCTGTTTTTTTTTTTCTCTTTTTTTTAAAAAAAAATTATGAGGTAAAAAAGTAAAAGTGGTAATTTTTTTTAAAAAGCAAAATGAGAATAAATGTAGTATCATTATATACCAATGATTCCCAAAGGTATCTATATGCACTCCCTAGGGTCTTTGACGACCTGCAAGAGTTCCACGCGAGTACAAAAATAATTTGGGGGCTCATGAGGTGTAAATGGGGGTCTATGATCGTGGTTCTCATTAAACCAGATCATGACGTTAATCTTTAAAAAAATTTGATCCAGTGGGAACCAGATTTTACCAATTTAACGTTTACTAAATTTAGTGAAGTTAGTTTAACAACATAAAAAGTTGGCTACCACATACTAGGTGATAACAAAAATTTTATTAATACAAGGAATATTTCAGCATTTTTTTCCAAAATTAAGCTAAAGAAGTATAATATTGAACGTCATGAATTTTTTTAATTTGTCACAGTCTGTCAGGACATTTTAACCTACGTTTATCATTTAAATGCCTTTACTCAGATTTTAAAACTAAGTTTGAGATTGTTTTTTTAGTAATACAGCAGTAGACAATGATTTCAAATAGTCGCTTTGAAAAAAAAGTGTCATATTGCAATAGGAATTTATTAGAATAGGTCCTAATGAAGATCTTATAGAAACGGATGTCAGTAATTTTGGTTTTAAAAAGACATGCCTGATATTTGTCACAAATTATGGAATATCATGAGAAAGTTTTTAAAAGTGTTTTTTCTTGTGAGAGAGAGTTTCACTGAGTTTGCCAATCTCAAAAACAAAAACAAAAAACAAAAAAAGAAAGGAAAAGAAAGAAAGAAATGGGCCCTTACGAAAAAGGAAGGGTAGGGTTAAACCTGACATGGATTGATATTAAATAATGAAAATTTGCTATTGAACACCAGATTCATCCCTCTCTTTAAAAGCATTTGTTCAATTATTTTGTTTTAATTTTAATTCATTACATGCGCCTCTTAAGTTTTGAACGCAGAACTATACTTCATTACAGTTAGAAATTTAATTTTTTGAAAATAGTAGCACCAACTATCAAAAAGACATCTAAGTTGATAAATTTGCAAAAATTTAATATTAGGTAGGCAGGGGTCTACCCGAAACTGAAAAACATGGCAAGGGGTCTATAAGACAAAAAAAGGTTTGGGAACCTCAGTGTGTGTGTGTTATATAGGAGTAAGTTTGTAAAATAAGACTGGCGCTTTCTGCATTTTATTATATTTTTAATTTAAAATAACATAAAAGAGATTTTAATACTTTTAATTTATGCAAATTTTAATCCTTAAATTTATACTTTTCTGTTGAATGAATTTTTTCGCCATAAATCAAATCTCATCATAACAACTTGCACTAAGAATAAAATAATACTCTCACCACTTCAGCATTTATGTCGGAACCACATAATACACTTTCAATCAATAATTTTAATAAGGAAATATATTTATCTTAAATGTGTTAAATGCGAAAGCATTTCTTCCCATTTTCTACTCAGATTTGATTTTCATCTTTCCGTTTCTTTAGTATTACATCATTTAAATGCATATTCGCATATATTTATAAATGGGAAATTGTCATCCGTAACTACATCTTTCAATTCAGTCATTGCAAAGTTGTGTGTGCATTACTGATTAATTTTGTCTTTTAAAAACAGTACACTTAAAACATTTTACATAAGTAAAATTAACTGACAATTAATAATATAAGAAATTTTATAAGCAATTTTAACATTTAGAGATGTATCCTTAATTCCAGGATTAGAACCTTACAAATTGTTATTTTATTCTTAAATATTAACAGTATAAATTCATCATCCTCATAACTCATTCTATATAGCAAGAAAACCCTACCTTTTGCTTTTGAAATGTTATTATATTAAAAATTTTGGGTAGTTTTGTAAAAAAATTACACATGTGGAAAAAACGGATTATAATTTTTGGTTTTTAAATAATATTCTCTTAAGTGTCGAGAATTTTTCCAAATTTAAGGCATAATAACAAAAACATCAGGTTTTTTTAAAAAACTTTTGTGGCCCATATATTTGGAAAGCTTGCTCTAATTGAACTGGGATCTCTCTCTTATCATTTTAGGATACTTTCAAACTGTAAAAAAAGCCTAGGCTCTAGGCTGGATCTTAGACAAAGAAAGCATAAATTCCAGACGACCTGAAAACCAATTAGGTTTTAAGAAATTTTAAGTTTTCTGAGATTTGATTTTAGTTTTGAATTCACTTTAATGTATTTTTGCAATTCTAAATTGAATTAATTGAAAATATTTTTGAACACAAGCCACTTTTTCGTGTGAAATGGGTATTAACTGCAATTTTAATTTCTAAAATCATTTCTGTTTGCTATATTTTGAAGCTTTTGAGTTCTCTCACATTTACTTAATTAAGATTGATTTAAAGACCACTATATTTATTTGTACACATAATTTATATAATTTAAAAGCATTTTCTTTGTTTTCATTAATTTTTTCCTGCTGAGAAAATGCCATGACAAAAATGTAAGCAGGCTTCTATGAGAAATAACATTTGAAAGGGAAGGAATACGCGGCTGAAATTTATGAATCTAAAATCCAGCTTTCACAGATGATGTTACAATTAGACATAAAAATGTAAATGTTCTGAATATAAATATTGTAAAAAGAACTAAATATTTCCCTAATGTTAAACTACATTATAGTAAATATTTTGTAGTACTACTTTAGTATTTTCAAGTCATGCAACAAAAACCCAAACTTGCTAAACTACCCCGATTTAGAAAAAAAATAGACATTATTTACAAACTTGGTGATTTCGGGATTACCTTTATATCTTTATTATTTTGTGTGTATAAATGTTTTGTGTATTTAAAACTCCGGTGAAAATATTAGGTTAAGATGAAACCGAATAATCTATCAAAGTAACAAATGTTATTAACATTGCTTAAAAGAATATTTTGAATTAAAAAAGATATTTTCAGTCATAATTATTTCAAGTAGTGTTTGGATGTAGAACATAAGTTGGAAAATAACATATTCAAAATTAGAGCTTTACAGACACTATTAGTTTTTGTTTTTGCCTTTCCAAATTTTATAAATGTGTTTTTTTCAGGCTTTTAATTTTGAAAATGTGTTTTCTAATCCCTAACGCTTTTTTTTTCCAATATTGAAATATCTTGTAAATACTTCCAAACATATGATCCATAAAAGTTCATATGGATTTAGGACTGGGAGCTCCAGTTATGTTTTTTTAAAAATCTTAAAGTTAACATTTGAAAATTTTCGTGTTTTTCCAGGTTTAGCTATAAAAATAATTATTAAAATCCAACAAAGAAATAGATTTTAAATTCTATACTTTTTGTTTACAATAATCTAAGAAATATAAATCATTTACAATAATTAAACATTTTTAATAATTTAGTATTTTATAAAAGTTTTAAAAAACTTCCAAAATGTTCAATGCTTTAAAATTGTTAAATAATGGCTTGTCAAAGTAACTTATTATTTTCAGAAGCAATATAATAGCATAGTTTCAATATAAAACAAAAATTTATTTTACTATTATAAAACTGTTTATGACTTCTACTCATAATATAAAAAGAATGAAATATATAAATATATAACTTAGTGCAGTCAAAAACAATCATAATTTGTAAAACTCCGACCCCACTACTACTTCCAATACATTTTACAAACTGTAGCTAAAAACAATTATATACTTACGGGACCAAAAATTTATTTATATATGGAAATATTTTTCCTTATTAAATATATAATGAATAATTACAAGATGATTTCTAAAATCCTAAAAGCCTTTAACGGAGAAAAAGCCCGACATAATTTGGATAGTTAGAAATTTCATTATATAAATATGCATGCTTTAAAACAAATAAATTTGCAAAGAAAAAGCAATTTACAAAAATTTTTGTATTTACTGAATATAAAATAAATCAGAATTCATCCTCAAATATACATAATTGTGCAAGAAAAGGTTTTGTTCAATTTACAAACAATTGCAAAGAAACTTTTATAAATAATAATTTAAACAGGTATAAATAGCAAAAATTATCAATGAAGTATACAAAATATTATTAAAATTTGCTATAAAATGTTTAGTCAAAGCAAAATACCTTTTACAAAGCCAAAAGTTTATCTAAACATTTGTACATTACTGAAGCTAGAAGTGTACATATGCATATAGAGGGCAAAAACCAATATATTTGTTCAAAACATTTTAAAACCATTAATTTTAAGAAAAAAGATTTTGTATACATTGATAGATACGTCATTGATTGATTGATATACGTCGTTTATAGGACTGTCACAGTGTGATATTTTTCGAAACACGGCGCTGCACACAGTCCAACATTACAGTCTTTACATTCAAAACATGTTTCTCTTCAAATGCGTTTTCCGTTATCATTTTTCTTAATATAGCATACGACACATTTTCGTGGTGGTTTGTTTTTTCTTGAAGAGTCACTTTCCACATATGAAGCCATTATGAAGCACATATTTCCATTTATGCCTTTCAATTAAACGGACTACATTTTCAGAAATTTCAGAGGTAACAAAGTTTCGAGAATCGGAATTACTACTTCCTTCTTCTATCAATCGTTCAATCAGTTTCATTCGAAAACAAATATGATTTAAAATACCGCCATTTTTTTTTATAGATAGTGAAGGAATTCCACATAATTTGATTTAACAAATGTCGAAAAATCTTTTTGTAGTATTTCCTTTGTTGATTTCGGGCAACAGGATAGTAGGATAGACACTGGTCTGATCTATCAACACCACCCAATGGTGGTATTATAAAACACCGCTGCTTTTGGTTTCATTTTCACAGAATCTCGTTTCTTAGCTTTCACTTCCATCATATCAACGTTATGAAAAATGCTAATCATATGCAGGGGTTTTTTATCCTTGTACTTCAAAACATACATTTTTCCCTTTTTGGAAGGCAATAATTTCCACTTTCTTCACTTTAGAATCTTTTAATGAAACAGGTAAACCTTTTCTAGGTAACGGACTCGTGGATGGCGTATCATGAGTTCGAGCCCATTACCACTGAAGACCCACCGTGTAGGGGCACGATGCACGTTAAATCTGACAAGAGCTGAAACGTCCCTCTGTGGTGTGGTGTGGTAGTTAAGAGAAGGAGAGAGGTGCTAGCACAGGTGTCATCCTCGTCACTTGACCATGGTTTCAAAATGACGAGGTTCGTCGCCAAAAGTTCTCGAGTATAGCTGAACAGAGCGACGTTAATATTCACTCACTCACGCAACAAAATTGTATGAAATTTACGGAATAAATGAAAAAATATTAGAAGTGGAATATATTAAAAATTCAATTTAAAATTTTAAATATCCAAAGAATTATTAGTATTTATGGTAAATATTTTTCAACTGCGTACGCGAGATACCTACATAAATATATTTTTCGAAATTCAAATGCAGAATTTCAGTGCAGCTAATATAAAATTCCTGGTTTTGTATGGTTAAGATTACAAAAAATGTCAAAATTTTAATTACTTGTTCTTCAGCCAACCTCTATAATAGAATCTAAATGATAAGAGATTTTCCATAAATAGATATTTTTTTAACTTGAATTTAAAATGGATCTTTATATTTATTTATTGACGCAAATTCCAGCTGTAAATTTGTCCAGGTGCTTTTCATTTTTCTTTGCACGAAGATTCAAGCTTAAAAATTTGAGCTTGTTGTTCCCATTCTCTTTGAAGGAAACTGAAGTTCAGGCATTAAAAATTCTATTATAGTTCGTTATCTAAACAATACTTAACTAGGGATTGTATGTAAGATACTCTGAACACCTGGCTTTGATATTATGAAAAACTAAAGGATTTAAATAGGTTTTTTTTGTTGTTATTTTTATCAATGCGTACAGAATTTTTGCAAGTTCTGTTGTACAGAAACTTAAAAATTATTCATGTTTAGAATTTTAAAAGTTTAACAGGTTTTAAATTTTGAACCTTTTTTTTTTATAAATTTTTGACACAAACGAAATAATTCCTTTAAAAAAAACTTAGAAGTATTAATTAAAATAAGAAAAACGAAACTGTAAATTATCCTCATTGTTTTGATATATACTTTGAATTTAAATATAGATATATCATAGATATTTTTAGAGATACATTATAAAAAAACTTAATTCTACTTGAGAAATTTAAGGTAAAGAAAACAATGTGATTTTGTCAAGCTACCCTTTTCCTTCCCAATTCGTTGAATTTCAAATTAATATTAAATCAAAAGTGAGTACATCATCTATATTACTTATGTGATGGAACTTAAAAAATGATTTAAATGAAAGATTTATAAAAATGCTTAGATCGTGAAAACTACATCAAAGAATTTATTTAATTCAAACCCAAAAAAATTTCAAGTCAAGTTTACTTACAAACTTTAACTGATAGTCCGTACGCTCTGGAGGTTTTAAATTCTTCCCAGTTTTTTACGATTGCTGCAGGGGAAGAACGGGGCAAGCCATAAAACTTCCTGTCAGAGTCCATTATGTCACCCCAACCCTCCCTAATTATCCTTCAAGATGTTAAGCCTGTAAAGGGGGGGAAAGGATTTCTCGGAAAAAGACGTCTCTAACACTTTCGAAGCTGTGACTTGAGGAGGAAAAAACACGTTTGGTGCATTTTTGGTAAGTCCCCGGTCTTACGGGAAAAAACGTGTGGTGCGTTTTTGAAGCATCTCAGGATGGCAGAAAAAGACGTTTGGAACGCTTAAAGGGTTAAATGATTATTTTTTGGGCTGAAAAACCTTTTGGAATTTGAATATGACAGAGAAAATTAAAATGAGTTCCAGGTTATTTAAAATGAAATATATGTATATATTTTTTAATATATATGTGAGAGTTCATGAGAAATAACTTCTCAAAAATGTTTAACAAAAACATTTTATTTGGTTTTAACATCTAGGGGACAATTTACATTCATTTAAAGAGCTAAACAACACAGCCGTCGGCTACATGCCGTGAGCCAGAACACAGACTGACTAAACTATTTCATTTCGAAATCATGCAATTGCATAAAAAAAAAGACAGCCAATCAGCGGCTCGCACTACAGGCGCTTCGAACGGATATGAAAAAATAAATAATCCTTGAATAAAAAGAAAAGTTTGAGTGTCAATCATTTCGGCCGGCGGGAAAGAAGAAAAAGAGTGATACTTCCTTTCCTTCTTCAAATCCCACAACTCGGCCGTCCTGACATGTCGCTGTCCTCAGCGAACGCGAGTATAAAAACAATTTAGAACGGAAGCATCCTGTAATGCTTACAATCAAATTACATTCAAAAATAACACTGACATAAAAATACACTATGAAGCAATTTGAAAAGAAATACAATAAATCACAATTGATAAACACTTCAAATTATAAAAAAAAAAAAAAGTTCACAAATTAAACACATAAAAATAAATGCACAGTAGAAGTATGTGGAAGTATGAGCCATAAAAATAACACACGTAGAAAAATGCCAAAGGAAAATTACTAAGGGAACAAAAAAAAAAAATGCCTATCCAAAAGGTTTCATTAGGTCGACAGCTGTTGTCGTTTGGTTTGGGCCTGCATGATTCCCTATCTTGGATACCTCGTATCTTCCTTTGCCGTTGACCTGAGTCACTTCATATGGTCCGAAAAATTTGGGTTAAGCTTTAGACCAGTTCCAAACTGAGTTCGTTGGATGGCCACGATGTCACCGATCTTGTATTCGGTATAGCTTCCTTACACTTCTTGTTGTGCTACTTCCTATTTTCGTCTTGGATTTTGAGAATGTTTTTAACAGCTTCTGATCTAAGCTTGTTTCTTTGATCGTTGAATTCTTTGAACATCTCTTCGATAAGGATTTCTCTTATGGCGATGTCTTCGCTGCTTCTCATCTTTACACCTGTCAGAAGTTCGAATGGTGTAAACTTAGTGCTACGACAGATGGTGTCATTCAAAATTCTTTGTGCTTCTGGCACGTGCTTGAACCACTTCGTGGGGTCTTCAAGGGTAAGCTTGGTCAGTGCTGGAATTAGGGTTCTACGAACTCGTTCGACTTGACCATTCCCACATGGTACTCCTGTTGCAATTTGCAGATGCAGGATATTTTCTTTTTCACAGTACTCTTTGAAGCTGTTCGATGTGAACGCTGCTCCTCTGTCGGTGATTATCCGGACTGGGTTTCCAAATGTTTTCTGTTGGAGTCTAAGTTTCTCCAACGCGTCTTCAGCGGATACGGACTTCGTAGGATAGAGCCACACGAATTTCGAAAACGCATCTACGACAGTCAGAATATGCTGATAATTCTTGTTTGTCGAGGCATTGGTCCTATGAAGTCTACATGGTAGGTGTGGAGAGGGGTATCTTCTTTGGGAATTGGATGCAACATCCCTCTTTCTTGCCGGTTTTCTTGTTTGCAAGGATGCATGGTATACAATGCGCTATTGTGTTTTCCACTTTAGACTGCAATTTCGGAATGTAAAACTCTTGCTTCACAATATCTGTTGTTTTGGCGACTGCAAAATGTCCTTTCTCGTGAGTCATCTTGATCAGCTCTGTCTGCATTCCTTCTGGTACTACGACTACTTCTCGGCCATTTTCGTACTTATACAGGATCTTATTCTTCATGAAGTACTCTTGATCTTGGCCCTCGTTCAATAAGGACTTAAGAGTGGTGATGTAGTCGTCCTTTTCTTGGGATATCCTTAACTTTGCTGTGATAGTATCGGTAATTATCATTATATATAGGATACCTGCTCAATGCATCAACATGTCGCATCTTTTGTCCTGCTCTATGTTCTATTTCGTATTCGAATTCCTCTAAGAGGAAGGCCCATCTTGCGATACGTGTAACCAGGTCTTTTTTGCTCATCGTCATCTGAAAAGCGGAGCAGTCTGTCACAATCTTGAACTTATTGCCGAATAGGTAGACCCTAAACTTCTTGAGGGCTTGCACAATGGCTAAGACCTCCAGCTCATAACTACTGTATTTTTCTTCGCTGGGCTAGTCTTTCGGGACATATAATAGACAGGATGCAACATTCCGTCATCAGCTTCTTGAAGTAGTACGGCACCGTAGCCGTATTTACTCGCATCAGTGTGCAACTCAGTTTTTGTACCTTGCCTGAATATCCTTAGGACAGGGCTTTCAGACAGCGTCTCCTTAAGTCTCTCAAAAAGCTTCTTCTGTACGGCTTCAAACGTAAACGGATGATCTTTTCTAAGTAGATCACTCAATGGTTTGGCGATACCGGCATATCCTGGGATGAATTTCCGGAAGTAACTAGTTAAACCCAAAAAACTTTGTACTTGTTTAACTGTCTTAGGAGTAGGGTAATTCTTAACTGCTTGAGTCTTCGAATCTGAAGGTCGTATGGTTCCTTCCTTCACAACGTACCCAAGAAACTCAACTTCTTTTTTCAGGAACTGACACTTTTTAAACTTGAATTCAAGTCCATATTTCACTGCCAAATCAAATACTTTCTTTAGCTTTCTAAGACCATCTGCTTCATCCAAAGAAGGTATTATTAGGTCATCCATATAAGTTATTACTGTACCTTCACTTATTAGTTGTCTATAAATGCTATTTACATATCTCTGGAAAACTCCTGAGCTTGTACTTAGGCCAAACGGACTTTATTAAATTCGTACTGCCCATCAGGTACAATGAAAGATGTATATTTTTTGCTGTCTTCGTCAACATTTACGTGGAAAAAGCCATTCTTCAGATCAAGGGTTGTGAATACTCGAGCCTCTTGAAGTCTATCTAGTACATCCTCGATTAAAGGAAGTGGAAATCTCTGTCCTTTACCAGCTTCCGGTTCAACTGTCGATAGTCCACACAGAGTCTGTTGAGTGGTCTTTTCTTCTTTACTAAAACTATCGGACTAGCATAATCCGACGAACTAGGGCGAATGATTCCATCTCTGATCCATTCGTCGATTTGTTTATTGACCTCTTGTCGTTCTGGAAACGAGAGTCTTCTAGCTCTTTGATAAACTGGTATTTCGTCTTCAAGGATGATCTTCATTGATACATCCGTAGATTCCGTCTTCTTTGGTTGATACGAAGACACCATGTCTTCAACGCGACAGGCAATTTCAGCATTCTGAATGTGTCGCAGGTCTAACTCGTCTTGCTCTTCTTTCTTCGAAATGTTGAAAATCCAATCTGGAGATTCTGGTTTCACCTTTTCTTCATGAAAAGGACAGGGAGCATGGGCGAGGAATGCTGACCCAATGATTGCCTCAAACTTAAGAGCTGCGCTGGGGACAACTTGAAAGTCTAGACGGCAAACGTGTCCGTCTATCTCCGCAACATGTCTGAAGCATCCAAGTGTTTTAACTTGTCCCTGACCAAGTCCGGTCAGGACCGTTTGATTCTCTCCAAAGTTTAGTTTTTGGATTCATCCTCTTGTAGACGTCAAAACGTATGAGGTTGCGTACACTGCCTGTATCCAATAAGGCTGTGACGACAAAGTCTCCTATCTTGACCTGTCTTGTAAACTTCTGCAAATCTACATCTGGATATTCTATTGCTTCTTCTGGTACTTCATTGACGATGTGAACAGGATGCGTGTCAGAGTGCGTGTTGATCTCATTCCCTTGACTTCTTCTTAATTCGGGACATGCATTTCTTAGGTGGTCAGGAGAATCGCACTCATAGCAACGAAAATTCTTCTGTCCAGAAGTCTTGCTTTGGGCTGGCATGGAACCTCTGCCTCCCGGTTCAGTCTTTGTTTGACGTTTATCGTAGAATCTCGTGTGATTCTCTGTAGATCTACCATGGTTGTCATTATATTTTCCACGGTTGTCTCTAAACCTTGCATGGTTGTCGCTAAGTTTTCTGCGATTATCTTGGAACCTTGATTTGTCGTTATGACTGGGACGACTCTCATTCTGTTTCCTACCGTGGTGGTTATTTCTTAAGCTATCTTTTAAGCTTTCAAATTCGTCGAATTTATTGGCGAGTTTCTT